>PVIJ01005598.1:0-101616 GCA_004024925.1 Scalopus aquaticus | reverse complement strand
ATCGGCCCGTTCTGAGGGATCAAGCCATTCTCCATCGGGACTATTTTTATGGATAACAGGATATATATTTTTAGAGGATTTGGTCGGAGGGGGAGGCCTCAATAAAGGGGGGGTCAAATCAGCGGGGACAGGTTCATCAATAAGTGACGGAGAGCGCGAGACCGAGCCGGCCACTGCGTCATAGGGGGCTACGGTCTTTTTCACCGCTTTACTTTCACTTTGTAACAGGACGCTGGGCGAGGGCGCAGCGTCAGCCACTGTGGAGGGGGGAGATTGGTCCTTTGATGGGGGGCAAGAGGAATCCATAAGGAGGTCCTCTGCGAGGGCCAACAAATGGGAGAGTCGCCCTTCTCCCTCCGCCTCCTTGAGAATATCTCTAACTAATCCATAGAAACTAAAAAATGCTTCGGGGATCTGTTCCCCATCCCTAAGAAGTTTATTAAAATCTTTGCCCACCTTGATCCAAGTAAGAGGGTGGATCTCTGGGCCCTGAAGAATTAACCAAGGACACTTTTCCTCTACGAAACAAAAGAAGTTTAACAAATCTTTTTTCTTAACTCTTATACCCCTTTCCCTGAGATTATTTTTCATCTCTTTGATAAAGAGCACTTCCTTAGACATATTTTTGCCCATGGTCAATGGGACAGCAATTCCTACCTCAAGACTCTTCCGTGTTGCACGAGTGATGCGGTCCGGACGTCTCTACCGTCTCTATTCCGTATCTCGAGAAGCTTCTCTGTTGTCCGCTGTCTGGCAGGTCACCGTACCTCGAGCCCCACGTTGGGCGCCACTTGACCCGTCCAGCAGGTCAGGTAATTTAGTGGGACTCGAGGGGGCACCTCCTGAAAGAACCAAGGGGGAAAATGGGGCCGGAGACCAAGCGCGTAAAGAAAGACAGAGTCAGCCTGAAATGCGTCAAGGTCTCGTTTATTAACAAAGGAGCTCAAGCTTATAAAGGGGTCTTGGGGAGGGGGGAGGTAAAGGAGAGTTCTTAGAACAAAGTAACTAAGATTCAAGGCTGGTCAGGCAGTAGGCGTGTCAACATTCCATAAAAATGATCTAAAGCGCAGGCCATGACGACCTTGCACACCAATACCTATCTGGCGTCAGGAATAGCATGCTCTTATCTTGTGTGCAGAGACCAAGACATTCCAGCCCAGCCTCAGGCCTCCAACATTCAATTCAATGAGAATTGTCTTCCTGTTTTAATATTGTTGCATTGTCTACATCTGCTAATATGGGTATCATAGTTAAATATCTTTACTGCTAAATGGAAAGTCTTCCATTGACTCCTGAGGTTGTTTTGTTGTTATGTATAGCCTATTTTCTGTTATATTTCTCAGAGAAGGCTCTTGGAATCTATATTTTGAAAATCATGCGTGTTAATTACTGTCTGTGGTTATTGTATTAAAAGGACAGTTTGACTGGATGTAAAGTTTTTGACTCACAGTTTTTTAAAGATTTATTTATTTATGCATATAAGAACTGGGGTGTAGGCCAGAGGTATGGGGTGGTGAGAGGATTCACCAGAGGCAGAGTGGGGAGCAGAGCAGGCAGATCTACTGAAGTACTCTGCTGAGGGGAACAGCGGGCGAGGCAGGAGAGGTCTGCTGCGCCATGTGGGAAGCTCCCTGTCTGGGGATTGGCTGCAGACAGCTTCATAGGCTGAGACTTAAGCCGTTGCACCACCAGGGAGGCCCCTTGACTCACATGTTCTTTCCTTAAAGAATAGTTTTGTTGAGAAATCTAAAAGAATTCTGATTTTCTTTTCCTTATTAGGAATTTTATTTTTTTCTCTATATGTTTATAGAACTCCCTAATTTAGAAGTTGAGCAATTTCACTAAGTTTGGTCTCAATGATGCTCATTTGGAGTCTGTTCTCAACAGTGCACAATGTACCTTTCTATGTGTAGAATTTCATTTCTGCGTGTTTGTTGCTTTAGCAACTCTTTCAAATATGTAGAGCAACATACACTTGTGTTATTATCTAACAATATAAGACATAGAAAAAACACAAATGACTGTGCCATTTAAAAAATATGTCAACACATTGTCCAGTCATTGCACAAAGCTAGTTATAATGTTAAGGTGAAACTGTTAGTCAGCATCATGTAGCACCAAGGTACACACCTCCTGGAGTTAAACTTCCTGAATTTAATACTAATCCTCCTGCTTTATTAGCTGTGCAGTCTTGGGAATGTTTCTCAATCTTTTTATATCACTTATAAAATGAAAATAATAGAATAGTCTTCTTAATATTTTTATGAAATTAAATGAGATAATCTACATACAGTATGTAAACTTTGGTAAACCGCATACCAAAATGCTGAAAGCATCTCAAGTATCCATTTTAAGTACAGATTTTAATGGACTTTATAGGCTACCATCATCAGATAATTTCAGCCTTCCATTTGTTTAAAGGATCCCTTTGTTTAAACAAATCCCTTTGTTTAAAGGATAAAGAGCTTACATAGTTGATGTATCAAAATAGAGGAAATATGGTTTCCAGTCCTGGAGTTACTAAGTGCTTGAATCCATCTATTGATCATTTCCAAGATTGGGATGCTATCTGCACTGAAATCTCCCATGCTCTCGCTTTCCCAGGAGCCTCTCGTACTCTCTTTGCCTGGCTACCTTTTTCTCATCATTACAGAGTCAGACTGATTATTACTTTCTTCACTGGGCACAACCCTCCAAATATGCCTTAGAGATTTCCACAATACTTTCTACTGATTTCTAGCTTAATTTTCATTATATTCTTTGACAAATTTCTGATTACAAGGCTTTTTTCCCCAGAAGCAAATGAAGTGCAATGAGAGTGCTATAAAACTAGTTTCTGTAATGCCTGTTGTTGAGTGGCTGAACAATATATTTTTGTCAGACTTACTGCCTCTAAAAAATGATTATAAGGATAAATGGAAAAACATAAGTGAAGTTTTCCTGGAAACACATTAAACATAAAATATTTAACAATTATAAATAATGGAACCCAGCTTTAGATATTTGAAATGAGGAAATTGTATCATTCAAAATCTAAGTAGATTTACCACTGTAAATAGAAGAATCAAGAATGCCCACTACATTTTAATATGACTTTTCAAGGCAAACAATATTGCTAGAATATTAAATAGCTTTAAATGCTCTGAGTTTACTTTTTAAGAGATAGGCACATCTCTAAGTGTTAGCTTATCATGTCTTCATTTGTTTGAGTAGCAAACAATAGGCCGTTCATTCATTTTACCCTCTTCTGTGATATGTATACCTACCCCAGGAAGCCTACAGCTTACCTCTGAGCTCTGCAGAACTGTCCTGTTATAAACGTGCTTGTAAATACCTCTGCCTTGCTAACAAAAATGCAACATCACTTCTTCTATTAATATGGGGTATAAAATTCCATTTTTAATTTTCTGCTTTAGATAAAAAGACAAAATTATGAACACAATATTTTGGAGAAACGCTTAAAGCTGTACAGATGAAAAGTATTTGGAAAATATTAGTGTAAATAATGTGAAATTTGTCATTAGCATCTTCCACATCTCATTTGTATATCCTGCCCATCTCCATCACATCTGTCATCATCATTATTGTAGTGATGTTCTAGCAGACTGGAGAGATGAGTCACAGAGAACAATTAGTAAATTAAAATAGTATAAATTGTACAAGGTCCTAGGATGGCTCCCTGTTCCTTAATGAGTAAAATCTAGCTAATTTAGAAATTCAAGGATTAGATGCATTCTTTGGGGATTTTTCCTAAGATATTATTTCTGCAAGTTTCTTCTCTCAGATACCAATATCTTTTAAATGCCCATTCTTTAAGACACAGCGCCATGATTGTTCCCTTTTACTTCCGGCCTACAATTTTCTGTCTTATAGTTATTTTTGTATTACTTCTTGTGTGACAATTATAATTTATTCGTAAATCCCATATTGGAGTTCCTGATATAATATAATGCATAATTCCTTGGCCCTGGGGGTTCAACTGGCAAGAAGAAATATACGGTGGCTGATAACTGAAGTGTTCTAGAGAAGCAATGATCAGTCATTGGTTAGGTTTCCTTCATTCTGGTATTATACCAGTCATAGAAAGAATTTGGGGCTTCATCGTCTCCCTGTCTTCACCCTACCTTCTTAAATATACTTTTTGGTTTTCACTCTTTTTAGAATGGTATATGCTCAAAATAACGGCTAAGTAGGTAGTGGTCCAGGTAACCCCATACTGTAGCCATTGGAGTAGAAGTATAGTCATGATCAGACAGTACGTTTCCCTCTTGAGGATCTTGGAATATGAACTCAGAATTGAGTTAGTCTGTGTTAGCAATTAACTTACAAGAGGATAGCTAGCAGGGGCGCCGTGTAGTTAGTCTTCGCAATGTTAACTGAAGAATCAGAAAATAAGTCACCATTGAAAAGGAGTAAGGCCAACACAGACTTGAAGAGAGAAATAAAGCTAAGACAATAATCCTGATTTCCAGTTGATTCTACTCTGATTGTACTGTACCTTTTGGGAGGCTTGGCTAACTCTCTGGTATTCTGTTACATTTTCTGATTTGTAAAGATAAGCGAGTTTGTGTACTTTGCTACTAAATGATAACTTGACAGAAATTTATCAGATAGTAGGATTTTAAGTAATAGACCCCTGGGAAAAATGTGTGGAGCATTAGGGGACATTTGAAGACTATTCATGTAATAGTCTTACTTATGGAAGGCTAACCACTTAATAAACTGTCTCCCTTATTTTCTTGGCACACACAAGATTGAGTCTTACAGGAAAGGCGTGTTGCCAGCCTGAAGTAGAACAGTATAGCACTGCAAATATAAAAATCTCATAAAAAGCTCTATCTTCCTGTAAGCTATCTTAAATTCTGAAATTGCTAAAATCCAGAGCAAGAAATCAGTAAAATGCCTTATTGAATTGCAGCTGTTGAAATCTATGCCCTGAAATCTCTGCACATCTGTGGCCAAACTACACAGTTCAGCAAAAAGCAGGATTCTGACTTTTGAAATAATATGAGGGAGAAGCTGAAAGTGACAGAAGACTTCAGTTTCTTTTTCTTTTAAATTTGGGGTTATATTTTTATCAGTTTTACCTGGTATTTCACGTGCTTCTTATTGTATTTCATATTGAATAAACTTGATATGGTTTCCCAATGTAAGGAGTCTTTAATAAATTTAATAAATTGGTCTAGAATTCAGTATGGCATTCCTCACAAATTGTAGAACAGTTCATTGTTTTTCTGCCTTTCTTCATTATTTTGTTCATTTGATTTTCAATAATCTCTTCATTATCAGTTTCTTTTGAACGCTTAGTGTGTTCTTGGCATTCTTCTGAGCATAGAGGATGCAATAGTGAGTAAGATGAAGTTTCCCCATAGAGTTTATATTCTAATAGGACAGAGATTTCAGACATTATGAAGAAAATAAAGTAATGGAACAGAAATTGCTTGTGGGGGTGGAAGAAGTAATACATTTAGGTGATCAAAGAAGTTCTCTTTTAAAAGGGGATCGCTAGATGAGACCCAAATAAGGAAAGGCTCATTATTCAAATATTCGAGCAAAGAACACTTTAAGAAAAAGAAACAAGTGTTAAGATTCTGAAACGGGAATATATTTGGTGTACTCTAGGGAAAGAAAGAAAGTTCAGAATAGCTGGAGTCCAGCCAAATGGTTAATACTGTGAGAATTTAGATCAGAGTTATTACAAAAATCAGATAATATACAGCTTTATAGGCCATGTAAAGGAAGTTGGATTTTATTTTAATTGTGATTAAATTGTAAGCTTTAAAAAGGACTCTGTAGGCTTTAAGCTAAAGGAACTGGAGCAAGGCAAGGGAAGAAGTAGACTTTGCAATATTCTAGGAGATATGAGAATAGTCTGTGCTACAGTTGGGCTGTTGGGATAAGGGAGAAGTTAGTGTTCATGACATTTAGGTCTATGACCTTTAGCACTGGGGTAGATATGCTATAATTTGAGACTGGAAAGGAAGGGGAGCAGATTTGAGGGATGACTCTCAAGAACTGAGTCTCAATTATACAAGCCTGAGGATACTTATGGGAATCAAAGTGTAAAGACTGAGGAGCCACCTGAATGTATGGGTTTGTAAGTCAAGGTTGCATTTGGATACAGAACTAACATTTGGCACCAACAACCTCAGAGAGATTAGAGAGAATGACTTTGGTTCTAGTTACTGGCTCCATCTCTTCTGAAGTCCACTGCTATACTTGGTTTTAGGTCTAAAATATAACTCCTAACCTGCTACTAAATAAATCACTCCCCCTTTTTTATCCTAGTTTATTGACTTCTGTGATTTACAGCCCTGCCTCCCTCATATGTAGAGATAATGAGGTACTGAGTTTAATGAGGATTTAGTGGATCAATTGAAATGAATTACATCACCAGGGGCTGACTGAGGAGAGATGCCTTATACGAAATCATGGAATAGAGAAAACTCATGATACCCTATACTTTTATTTGAAAATATGCTTATTTATTGATCAGATTTATACATTACCATTTTAGAAAAAAAGAGAAAATACCAAAAGCAAAATATGAAGGAAAAAACAAACATGTCCATTACCCTCATAAATAGAATTTATGACTGTTTTCTTTTTGGTGTATCATTTCCTGAAGTTAATGCAGTCATATTTCTGGTTATCACATAGCTTCATTTTCACAAATGTCAGAGAACAGAGTCTTTTGATTATTCTAGGAACACATCCCCGTAAAGAACTATCCTCATTCCTTACCTCCTTAACTCCGTCTGACTGTTATTTCACCTCCATAGAGAATTGTTATTTAACATTTATTCCCTGAACTTGCTTCATTGCCACTCTTCACAATGTCACAGGAATGTACGCATGCTCTCAGAATTTCAGTGAGAAATTCCACTCGGGCTCTTGCCATCCTGAAAAGAGACGGGGCTGCTGCTGTCAGGGAGATATCAGCACTAATAGGATTTTTAATTTCTTCAATGTTGAGCAATGGTTTCCTTGGGAGTTTCTCTAATGCCTCAGCTTAGACATGGTCTCTGGAACTGGAGGCTAGCTCAAAAGAGCTGTCACTGTAATAGAACAACCTAAACAGAATCTTGGAAAAGAAGGAAGAAAGCTTTGCAGCATTTACACAGGGTTTCTGCAGAGGCTTTTCTTAAGAGCGAAGTAATTAGTTTGGGCCTTACCTGTCCACAACACAACATCCCAGGAATCTGGAGTTAAATGCCAGAGGCTTCTGAAAACAGAGACAGGACTATCTTCAATTTCCAATTTTCTTTGCTTTTCGCCACTCCCACGGTTGTGTGGTGGGAGAAGACATTTTCCTTAGATTTAGCGCCTCGAGGAGTGTGGACTGTGACATCATTATTGAATAAGTCATATTTCTACTACTACAATGAGCCAAATACTGCAACCTACTAATCAGCCCAGAGAGGAGTTTGATTTTGTTTTTATTAGACTGAAAAATCTCTTGATACTCACTGTACAATATACAAGGGAGCAATAACACAACATGTATCTACTTCTTCAACTTAGGAAATTTGTTGAATATGTAATGGGGCTCTTAGAGCAAGTTTTTGCAGAAGACACATACATACATACAAAACCATTTACCTCTTTCATCAGCTGGCTTTCTTCTCTGTCAAATTAATCTGTACATGTGTCAAAATAGTGCAGTTTGTGCCAAATCATCAACATTTGTTTTCCGTTTAGCAAAGACCCACCTGTGTGCAGGTGACAGCTTATGGTGTGTACGGGGGATTTTCTTTCCTCTTACCCTGAGTACATTTCTTATTCCTTTAACAAGTAAAATACTGACTGAGTTTTGAGTATCTGCGCATTTATTATATTGTCTTCTAGAATGTTTGCTGGGGTCAGGGATCATGTGTGCTTGTTTAACTCTGAGCCATCCATACTTGTGATAGTGGTTAACTTATGCTGTTACAGCGTACAAAAGTGATATTAAATGAATAAATTATTTGTATTCAAATCGTATAATAGTCTTGAAAATATAGATATTACTGTCTTTCTTCATTCTGTAAAAAGAGAGTCAATGGTTCATATAAATTACCTCTCAGAAGTCATGAGTAAGGGAAGAGCTAGAATTCTAACACAGACTTATTCCCCTTTATCCTCTTGCCACCCTACTGCACTGTCCTTTCTCAAATATGACGGAGAAATCAACTAATTTTCTGACAGGTTCACTGTAAATTTCCATGTTTTAAAATCTTTGTTAAAAACAAGCATAAGGTTTCTTTGCCATCCAAAATTAGAGAGAGTGAGATATTTACTAGTTTTTCCCATTTTGAGACACACAAAAACATTTTATGTCAACGTGTTAGCTCAGTTGTTTAGGTTCAAGTTTGCTTTGGAAACTGAGTCCACTACTCCCTCTCTGCGTTCTCCAGTAGCCCATCCTGTTGCTCTGCTCTCCACATCCTAATCGAAAATGATCCATGTTGTATGTACAAAGTGTGGGAGACCGCCTTGAGTTTCCATAATGGTAATAACTTCATCTGCTGTCTCTTATGAGATGTGACCTGAAAACCTCCCACCTTCTAATTAGTGAAGGTTATTGTGATTAAATTTACTCATTTTAATTTCATAAAACCTTGCAATGAAAAATAATGGTAAAACACAACAACACATTTAGTTATCAGAGCCCTCACTTACCTCTGGTCTTACACTCATTTTCTCTGTTGGGTTCCTACATTGCTTGGATTTTTAAATTCTTCATCTCAGGCCATATCACTTATTTGTAGCCTCCTTTCTCTGTCCCACTTCAATTACATGTTAGTTTTTGATTTTGTAAACCTTTCTACCCTACCCTTTCTGGCTCACACAAAAGGCACACTTAGTTCTCTTTCTTCTCTATATATTTAATTTGCTGCTTAGGGAATAGCTTTAGTAGAAGCAAAAAGCTTCCAGTTATTTCTCCATTAGCACTAAAAAATAACACCACCAGTCATGTGAGCAGAACACACACATACATGCACACACACATGAGTTTCATGTGGCAAGGATATGTGCAGATGTGTGTATGTGGTTTATTTCTTAGGTGTTTTGTTTTCTTTTCTTTACATTCCCATTTTTGGCTCCCATCTCACCTATCATCATATCATTTTTGTCCTTTTTGAATGCTTCTATCTTCTAGTTCATTTCTCCCGTGACACCTTGCACTATTAAAAGCTGATAGATCATGTTAAAAACATTAGGATGCTGCAGCATCCTATTTCCCCAGAAGCCAGGACGAGAACTGCTTGCTCTTCTGGTATTTTCATTAAGGCGAACCTGCCAAACTGAGACAGAAGTATTAATGCCCATAGTCTAGTTCTCTGTGCCTGATGACATGTTCTGATTTTATCTTACTTCTCTAGATATCACTATTTTTCTTTTTTGGCACAGAGGATATTAGGGTGCAGCGATTCTGAGGACTGGAAAAATTAAATAACCAATTTGCTCATTTGATGAGTGGCATGAATATCAGTGCTGATCACATTTGGCACCAGGAATATTTTTGAATACCAGTCCAAATACATTCAGCTGTTGTGTATTAGCAATGTCTGCTCAGGAATATTGCCAGCTGTAGACTGGAGCAAAACCTTAAACTTGGAGTGTATTATATTATTTTGATGAAAAATCCACTAGAAAGGTTTAATATAATCATTAACAGTCTTCCAAACCCCTATTGAGAAGAAATTTAGGATGTCTGGAATTTCCCAGGTCCTCTTTTCAGCTTGCCCTATGTCCGAGTACACAGGCGGATTTCCATCAATTGTGCTCAGGCGGGTCTCATCCTTTCTACCTCTTCTTTGGCATTTATCATATATAGCTTTATATTCTTCTCCACATATGCATTATGGGACACAAATGTCTTATCTTTGAAATTAAAAAAATGTAATTCTTTATCTTTAACTGGTGTCTCACTCATAATTATTGTATTTGAGCTTCAGCTATGATTTTTCCTCTTACCTCTAGCTTATAAGTGTTTTTCCTAATTTATCATCACTTTTTTCTTTGTTTAAATCTTTCAAAGTGTGAGATTTAAATTGGAGTTCAAGGAACTCAAGGGAAATAGATTGCAATATGAAGATGTTAGCTAAATGTGCAGGGCAGATAAGGGGGAAATTTCTGAAGGAAATGATAAAGAGCATGATGTTAAGGATTAAAACATTACAGGAAATAAAAATTAGATGGCTAAGTGGAGACAATTGACAAAATCATCCTCATTTTGTACTGCAGGAAGCTAGAAATTGTTCTTTATTACTTTATTCCCATCACTTTCAATGACCTATTAATTTTTCTTCTCAATATTCCTTGAGTCCGTATAATTATTTTTATGCCCATTACCTCTTCTCTTGTCAAGGCCTCCCATATTATCTTTGTGGAATCTTATACTAACATCCAATTTTTTCCTCATTTGTAAATTCATGTATTTATTATTTCATTACAGATGTATGGAGAACCTGCATAGAATTATAGGGATGCATAACAAACAAACTTTCTCTGCCTTCATGAAGTATGTAGTGTAGTGGGAAGAACAATCTTTAAGCAGTCTTTAAACAATAAGCTGAACAAAGTGTGATGCGTACTGTGACATTGAAAACATTGGACCTGGCCTTTTTTAGCTGTGAGTTCTCCCTGTCACATCCAGGTGCTTTTCTAAAAATGCAAATACACATACTATTCTTGTGAGTTAATATATTTCATTGGTTCCACATTGCCCTTCAGATGAATGCAGAACTCCTTGAATTGCCTTTGACCCTCTCATCTCTCATTCATTACTTAGAGGTTTTCTCTCATTTTCTCACCTCAAGTTTTTTCGAATGTTATCCTTTCTTTCCTCAAATTTCTGCCCTCCCCCTTTCCCCATTTTTTTCTTCCTAGATCTCAGTTTGGGATTTTATTTCCCTTGGAAAATATTCCCTAGTCTCCGTCTAGGTTTGGAGACCCCAAATTCTCCTGCCGTAGCAGTCAGACTACTCCCTTCAGAGCACTCAAGTCCCACTGCGAAGGCCTGTTCCATCTCCAGTCTCTCCTGTTAGGTTATAAGTTCTATCTTTAGTCCAGTTATTACTCCTAGGGACCAGAAGGTTGCCTAGGTAAAATAAAGAGGAAATAAATGAATCTATGTCATTTAATGTTATTGTTATATATCCATTTTTCCTCCTAGGTCTTTCAAATTACTTCTTCTTTTTATCCTCTTTAACCTCTCTAGTTTAGGCTTTCAGAATTACAAGAGACCCCAAAGCATTCATTTTACCTTCAGTTGGCATGATTTAATCCATTCTGTATTCTTCAATCAGAGATATCTCACCAAGAAGCAAACTTGGTCCTACTTTTCCATTGCTTTAAGAAAGAAATGGGAATTCCTATGTGTTTGTGGCATAAATCCCCAAATATCTGAGTGGCTTAATAGACCCTTTAACTTTCCCTTGGAGTTTTCTGATTATGCTGTTTCATACTATTCCATGCCTCTTTTGTTTTATCATTTTAGTCAGCTATCTGGGTAATTTCTATTCATCATAGTGGAAAAGAGCTTTTTCCACTATATCCTCTATTCTGAGGCCCACCCTGAGTGCTAAGGAAAGTTGGTCATATCCTCCTTTGTGCTACCAGTGTACATTGTACCTGTCTCCATTAAATTGCATTGTATATGCTGCTTCAAATATTCATATCATATTTCTTTTCTCCTACTGGACCATATTTTTAGTATTAAAAACAAGACAACAGACCCAAAATGGAGTTACTTATGCTATACCCCGCATCACTGAACCAAGAATTACAGATTACAGTGGAATGTTAAATTAATTAACCAGAAATCACTTGATAGGCACTAGGTAAGTAATCTGATCTCTAGATTCCCCGCCATTCCTTAAAGGGAAGTAACCTTGCAATAACCAATCTGCTTTTCTGTCTAATATAAGTACCTTGTTCCCATTCCCTTCTGGTATTAAAATCTTTCATTTTTTACAGACTTCTTGGAATGCCTTTCTTTCTGCTGCATGGAATGTGACCCAATTCATGAATTATTGAACATAGTCATTAAGATCTTTAAAATTTACTCAATTGAATGTTGTTTTTTAATATTAGTATCTAGTGTTTTATTTCATTAAATATTTGAAATTATAGTATAAAATGTCATAACTGTTAGGATAAAGATAACTTATATTTGTTTTATCTGCTATACATTTTGCAAATGACAATTTTTCCAGTTAAAGTTACTGGCACAGAAGAGATCTGTTGGCTGAGATGTCATCGACTGATCATCTGTGACTAAGAAATGCTCTAGATCTGATTTTCACTGCCCACCTTTAGGACAGAAATATGCCAGTAGGCTTACAACTCTGGTGAATTGTTTCTTTTCATGTCTTTACAAATTTATATATAACAATGCAGTAGGTCTAGGATCATCAGCTATAGTTGCTCCCTCTCTAAAGGACATAATTGTAATAACTGTTAGTTAGTTCACCTTGGTACTTTTGTAACCATAATTTTCATGCAAAACTATGACTGAAAATTATATTACTCAAAAAGTTTTTCTAAGTATACAAAATTCTTGAAACTAAAACAAAACAAAACAAAACAAAATAAGCAGCACAAACAAGAAATCATGTGAAAAGCTTCCCCTTTGTCTATAGTGAGTGTCAGGATAAGCTATGTTTTAATCTTCTTAATTATTTAATCAACATACATCTACTGGTATTCAGTCACATCTCTGCCTTGAGGAAGGATCAAAGAAAAGTTCTATCATCCTTTTCTTCGGTAATATTTGCATATAATTAATCACATTTAAATGGGACGCTTACACCCTGATTCACTAATTTTCATGGATACTGTAATTCCCATAACAAAAGAGGAACTAAATAAAAGCTATAAACAGACACATAGCAGAATCACATAGCAGTAAGTGGATTGCTGTTGTAATCTCTGAGAAACTTTAATGGGCATTCTTTTCATTCCTAGGAATGGGGTAGTCTAATAATTTATGATGTACTGGCCAAAAATTAACTATGCAACAGTTTCCACTATCATAGTCTCCACCTAAAATGGACCACAGCTTGAAATATGCTTCCTAAATTGAAGTCAAGGTCAGAACATATTTTTGAGATGTATATGGCTTTCAAAGAGCCTATAAAGGAAGGTTTGATTGCAAAGAAAGATACTTTGTTGAAAAGTAGGTTCTGATAGGGTTAGGGTTAAAATAATTCTCCAAACATGTCAGCAGCCAGGCAGATTCTGAAATTGTTAGCCTGCGTCATTTTCTTTCATCACCTTTAAAAGTTCAAAAGGTTTGACTTAGTCTGAAAACTACTGGGGAAATGTCAAATTGCCCCTTGGTGTAGTTCAACAATCACTGAGGCTTCTCATCTGAGAGAGAAATTTCTATCTCAAAAACATTTTTCTTATTTTTCATGAAAGGAAACAGAGATCATATATTTAAAAATCTCATTTCAGATGAGTATGGAGATATACAGAGAATTTAAAACTGGTTAGTTCCAGGAGAATAACTATATATATATATATATATATATATATATATATATATATATATATATATATATATATATATATGTAAAGAGAGAGAATCTGGGTTATATATATATATAAAACAATGAAATTATTTCTTCTATTCTCCTATTCCTTAGTTTCACATGAGAAAGACAAATCACTAAGATGAAGTGATTTTAAAAAGTTTAGATAGGGACTGAACTGTGTTTTAGCTTGTTTGGCAAATCCTTTATTTACAGATCGAGAAATCTGCAGTTTTGATGTACTAATTTTGTCTGAAGACTGTTAAAATATTTCAAATGCTTAAAGAAAGGCTTCTTGAAATGAAATCTGGAACTTACTAGCAATCATTTTTCATATAGATAAATCATTTTACTATATTCTCTAATAAAGAATTTTTTATTTTAATTATTATGCTTTAAATATAATGCTATAATCCTTCATATTATTTAGAATATAAATAAATTCTTAACTCACAATTCTGTTTTTCTAAATTGGAAATATTTCATTGTTTTCTACATTCATGCAATTCCTTTTACTCAAAGATTTTAAAATATTTTATAAGCTTTAGTTTCATTATGATTTATTTAAAAACATAACATATGGAATACTCAAAATTAGTACATCCTTAGTACTCAGATTTGTGCTTCCTTCTCTGAGTAGCATCCTCTGTGAACATGGACATGTCATTGTACATTTTGTCCTCTAAAATGGTGTTTAGGGAACACCTGTACGTAGAGCCTCAGGCATTTTCTTAGGAGGACACACAATTTTAATAGAGAGTCCTTGCTTCAAGGAACTAACAATCGTAAAAGAAGAGAAGACAACAACAACCAAAAACTATAGTGCAAGAAAGTTTATTGTAAGTATATTGGAAAAAAAAATGTGTGATAGGGAGATCAAAGATTTGAGCTTGAAGAATGACTAGGTGGGAAACCAGAAAAGAACGTTACACTGAAATATTGTATGTCAAAAGTAAATGAAGATTTAAAAGTGTAAGGTGTGATTAATTACTTCCTGTTTGGGGAAAGGGAGGTGAGATAAGGCACTTTTAAATCTCAGACCTAAAATATAGTCAAGAGTAGCTGTGCATATTTCTATTTTTTAAGATTTTATTTACTTATGTATATGAGAACTGGGCCAGAGGTGGTGGGGGGTGGTGAGAGCATTCGCAGAGACAGGGTGGGGAGCAGAACAGGCAGATCCACTGAAATACACTGCTGAGGGGAGCAGCAGGAGAGAGAGGAGAGGTCTGCTGCACCATGTGGGTTAGCTCCCTGGCTGGATCAAACTCAGGCCACAGCAGTGATAGGGCTGAGACAACCCCTAGGAACCAGGGAGGGCCCACATTTCTTTCAAAATGTGTTCTGTACTGTCTTACTGTGGGGAACGAATCCAAAAATGATAAGTATACAAATTGAGAGTAAGGTTTTATAAGTTTGTTCATCAATATGATATTGCGGAAGCATCCAAGTCCATGAATGGTGGGTCTGTTTTGTTGAACAGGGCATGGCACAGTTGGGTATATTGAATTCAAGGGTGACAGGAGATACATTTTGATCATACTCAGGAGACTGCATACCAGTCTGTGATGGGTTATAAAAGATAAAAATAAAGCCAAAACAAAAATGTTTCTTAATCACAGATAGCTAGAAGCACTGCAGTAACAACAACAATAATAAGTTGAGAGGAACATTTAGTCATCCATTCTCTTTATCAAATATTTATGTCATGCCCGCTACATGCTATTTTCTGGTTGTAACGCCATAGTGTGTTTCATTCACAAAGGTGTGCTGAGAATGATTTTCAGCCTTTTCTTCTCAATTCAGTTCCTTTTCGCATTACTATGGAAACTAGGAACCAAATGCTATTTTCCTAATAAATTACCAGTAGCTATTATAGTACTAAAAGTTACTAAGCGCTCTATGTGCCATGTGATGTTCTAAGCACATGTCCGCTGTTGTATGTCGGGGTCCAATCAGGAAGGTAATAACCATATCAGGTATCTGAGCAGGGGCAACTTAAAATAGGAAATTGGTTATGGAGGAAATGGAAAGCTGGAATAGCAAAATGGAAGCACTCGAAGATTAATCATAAGAAGCAGCTGCATGTATCCCTTCACCTCAAACACACAGTTGGAGAATAACTGAGGACGATGTTATGAAAATCTGGTAGGTCATAGGAGAGTGCTCAGACTTTTGATGAGAGGATAACTTGGCTGCCATTGTCTTCTCATGAATTTGAGAAATGTTTCATGCTCTGAAACAATGACATGGACAAGTTACCGCTAACATCTTCAGAGGGCAGGTGTACTGGAATAAACTGGAGGCTCAAAAATCTACCATAAACGATGCTGAAAAAAACAGCAAGATTAGAAGAGGGCTCTTTCTTCCTCTTCTGCCTTTTTATTTACCTCTTGTGCCTCCTATTGGTAGAACGTAACAAGATGTCCACTGAAAAGAGGTCTGAGAAATGTAGTTTGCAGAGTTCCTCCTCAGTATTAAAGATCAAAGGACAGAGAGCATTGAGGATGAGAGACAATAAGCAAACAATAGGCACCATCATTTAATCTCATACAATCCTGTGAGGCAAATGCTATTATTATCCTTATTTTCAAATGAATAAACCAAAGGCTAAAGAATTTGAATTAGTTTTCCAAAGCCAACTTGTGGCAGAAGTGGTAATGGACTAAGACAGTCTGAGCCAGACCTCCTACTCTTGCCCTCTCTCCTATGCTGCTTACCTCTTTGTTAAACTGGGTAGGTCTACTAAAGAGATTAGTTAGTAAACATCACTTACATTATTTAGAGATATATTGCTGACTCTTTTTATGATCCCTGTTTAAAAAAAAAGATTTTCATTTTAATTTAAAATATTCTTTTAATCATTCTAAAACATTGAAGGAATTTTGCTTATAAAGGAGAGATGAAATAGGAAGAGAAGCTTTGCAGTTCTGACATATAGGAAGCTTTATATTTCTGATGTTTAATATGCTTAATTAATTATATAGACATGTATCTAGAGTATGTAGGAATCTGGGGCAAATTAGCAGAGATTATTCACGTATTAAACATCTTTATTTGTATTTATTGATTACACAGATTGTGAAATACATTTATTTCACTGATTGTAGATGATGTTGATATAGCAGGGAGCTAGATAGACATGGTCCCAGCTTTCAGGAACTATTTACAATTTTATTTGTTCAACAAAGTAGACTGGTAAATTAGTGGAAGTCAACATAGTGAATTCCAATTGGCTGTGTAAGTAGCCTTCTTATTTATTTTAGGGAGAACCAAGCACAAAGGTAGCTTTAAGAGTTTGACTTAATTCTTTCTGTCTTTGCATCCCAACTGAGATCAGGGAAGTGGGGTAATGGCCACAACAGAAGTGTCCGTCTTTCAGACTTAAGATGATTACATGTAAAGATGGGGCCAGTAAATGGCCTCATGGGAAATAACTACAAAAGTAATCAGAACAATCTAATTAGAAATTAAGTTAAAGGCTATTTAGTAATTCTTTTCTTCACCAGTAAAGCAAGCAGCTCTTAGCAATATGAAGTCAAGATAACAGAATAAGTAGTTGGGAAATTTATTGGTGTTCCATCATTAACTTGAAACTTTCAACTCTAGCCAAAAAACATTGGCATATGACTATAATATATGATATTTAAACATACTTAGTAACCAAAAATAATAAGACCAAGTAGATAATATTGGTTCTTACTTGTGGTAAACTTTTCCATGCTCCCACTTATAAGGGGGAACTCATAGAAGAGAAGATGATATGTTTGAAACATTGATATTTCTGAAACAATGTTTTTAGGGAAAATTAAGATCTTTTGACATGAGAAATATGCTGTAAAATCCAGTATTTTTTTTTTAAGATTTATTTATTTATACATACAAGCTGGGGTACAGGCCAGAGGCGTGGGGTGGTGAGAGGGTTCACCAGAGACAGAATGGGGAGCAGAACAGGCAGATCAGAGATACACTGCTGAGGGGAGCAGCAGGCGAGGCAGGAGAGGTCTGCCGCGCCATGTGGGACTCTCCCCAGCCGGGCATCGAACTCACATCCAGGCGTCGACCTCGCATCGCGCGCTGCCAACAGCTCCACAGCTCAGGGCTCAACTGCTGCGCCACCAGGGAGGCCCTAAAATCCAGTG
This sequence comes from Scalopus aquaticus, assembly GCA_004024925.1. NCBI lineage: Eukaryota > Metazoa > Chordata > Mammalia > Eulipotyphla > Talpidae > Scalopus > Scalopus aquaticus. The sequence continues at coordinate 83,951 of PVIJ01005598.1, read as the reverse complement.
TTCTATCCAACCTTCTTAAAATGCTTTTTTTTTTTTTAATATTTATTTTTACGTACAAGCTGGGGTATAGGCCAGAGGCGTGGGGCTGCGAGAGGGTTCACCAGAGACAGAGCGGGGAGCAGAACAGGCAGATCAGAAATACACTGCTGAGGGGAGCAGCGGGCAAGGCAGGAGAGGTCTGCCGCACCATATGGGATCCTCCCTGGCTGGGTGTTGAACTCGCATCGTGCTGCCGACAGCTCCACAGCGCAGCGCTCAACCGCTGCACCACCAGGGAGGCCCCCTTCTTAAAATGCTTTTAACATCACAACTAGCTAAGCTCTTAATACCAAGAATTTTTGTAGGTGTGTTGAGGTAGAAGCTTGGAAGAGAGGCAAAAACATACAAGAATGCATATTAATAAAAACAGATCTATGCTGGGTTGAATAAGTTTGGGCCATCTTGTCACTACTATAAGATAAGAAAGTGAAAAAGACTTTAATCCAGGAATCTGCAGAACAAAGAATCACAGGAGATAGGAAGCACTGCCGAGTTGCATGCTGTAGACTAATTTAAATAGACCCGAGAGCTTGTGAAGTACAGGTGAGGAGAGGCACCTTTCTAACTTTTATGTAAAGGTGAAGTACTCTCACCTCAAGTGCTCTTATTCTTATCCACTAGTTCCTCTGGGACAGTTTTTTATTTTTCCCATTGTCTGGTCCACTCATTTCCTACCTTATTGCTTCTGCTTTGAGGAATTGTTGATGAATTTCTTGGAAATTTACCATTGATTCTATTTCTGGTTCTGATTTTACATCTTTCCTTTGGTTTGGTGTATCAAAGGATTAATCCTTTGGTGAGGAGTTATTGGCTTAGCTCTTGGACTTCCACATTTGTTCTTTCAGACAGTCCGTTAGGTGCCCTGGTCATTTATTGAGATAGGTATTGAAACCACCTGATCTGAACTTTCCCATATGTTAAAATACCTGGTGTCTGTAGGTAGTAGAATAAGATTTGTCTGATATGGATTGTTTTAAGCTCTCAAACTTTCTTTAACATTTTAGACTAGTGTTGATTTAAAAAAAAATCCAAAAATGTTTCACAAACTTTCTTGCTTTTATAAGCAAAGCATGATGAGCAAAATTTAAGCATTCCTTGATGGCTCATTTTAATTTTGAAAATTAAGTACTACACCACATTATAAGAGTAAAGACACTAAACTAAATGGTCCTAGACAGCTATATATTTTGCATCCTTATGTCATAATTATTTTCTGTTTCTTCTCCAGTTTTTAAATAGTCAAATCAGCAGTTCTCCAAGATGCCCATGACTTTTGTAATATGTTATTTGTAATTGTAAAACTATATTGTCAAACTACTTAAAATGATGTCTCTGATAAAATCAGGAAGTTTCTGAGAGATGACTGATGGATTTCCCTTTAGAAAATGCAATGTATTGAATTCCTGAACTTTAACATTTATTGACTTTTTTTAGATGCCTTTTGAATTCACCTTTTGGTTCTCAGTTAGATTCTGGAAACTTGAAATCCCTAAACCCTCAGACAGCAGTGTACTTTACTAATGTTTTCATGTTATGAATCAACAGGGAGTCGGCATATGGTAAAGGCTCCAGGTAGGCAAGGGTTCACATCGTGTTTCTGTCACTTGCTTCCCTGAACAAGTCACACAGCACTTACAAGCCTCGTTTCAGTCATCTGCAGACCAGTCACAATATCACTGATTAGAGTCAAGGGTCCTGTGAAATATAATCAAGTACTCAGTGAAATTCTTGGTGCATAATAGGAGCTTAAAATTTGTTTGTTTTTCGTTACTTGAATAACTGTAGGGAGACTGATATATATGAGGTCAAAACTCAGCTCCCTCACATATCTTAAAAAAGTCTTCACAAAGTAGCCAGGTGGTATAGAGTGGTTCATCTACTTCACCTTTGCAGAACTACACCTCATTGTTTACCATAAACAAAAACTTATGCCTAAGTACCCTTCCTCCCCACACATACACTTTTTTTTTGTTGTTGTTCGTTTGTTTTTTTAGTTTCACCTATCTTTTTGTTTGATTCTTATTATGGAAATCTCTGTCCAATACTGTAGTGATGACCATTAACCAGAACCACCCTCTTGTTCCCCCAACCCACAAGTGGTTGAGCTTTCCAAGGCAATTTCAGCGAAGCAGAGACGTCAAAGGCCACTGAGAATGATTTAATTAAAGCCAGGAGGCCAGACAGGCAGGGCAGAATTTAAACCGAAAGTCTGAGTGGTACTGAGGGCTAAAGACAGCATTAGCCCTGTGGTTGATGGAGCTGACACTTGGTGTTACTTTGGAATAGCTTTCTAGATATGGAAGCAGCCAATCCTGTGACTCAATCTCTGGAGATCAGATCTTTGGGGACTGGTACTTAAGCCTTTGAGTGATTACAAACTTTGTCCTCCTACCTGGATTCATGATTACACTCCTAATCTGCCTCTGGGCTCTCTTTCTCAGCCTCTGAAAGGTATTTACCCTTTATTAAGAACAGAATTCAGTAAACTACAGCCCCTGGGCCAAATCTGTTTTGTGTGTCCCAGGAGGGAACAATGCCTGTTACATTTTTAAGCAGCTGAAAAACATCAAAAGAAAAGCACTATTTCATAGCAAAATGAAAAGTATGTAAAATTCAAATATTTATGCCTGTAAATAAAGTTTTATTGGAACACAGTCATGCTCTTTCACTTGCAAATTATCTCTAACTGCTTCTGCAAGGCACAGTGAAAGAGACTCCAGGAAGAACCTAAAATATTTATTCTCTGGACATATACCAAAATATTGCTGACCCTTGCCCAAGAGGGTTGTCTGGCTGTCACTTTGCCCCAGCACCAGCTATTTGCATACCTTCTTTTTTGTAAATAAGCACTGTGGTGATAATAGTGACAACTGCGCAACATTTGCATACTCTAAAATAACACATTTAAAGGAGAGTATTTAATCATGTGGCAGTTGCAACTGTAATGCTCCAGTGAGATATTAATTGCTGAGTGTTGAATCCGTCACTTTAAACAATAGCACAGAATTTAATCATGGACACATTCTCAGGGAGCATTCAGAAATAAAGTCCTCATGGACATTGCCACTGACTCTGTCATGGCTTGAGGAGCCACACGGTAGTTTTATTTAGTTTCCACTCCCTTGAGATCACTTAGTAATATACCTGGGCTAATATTTGTTATAGCCCAAAGTCATTTTCTTGCCTTTATCCTGAGAGAATGGCAATGAGAAGGAACTCTGCTCCCACACTGTGAGACCGCTGGGGAAGGGTGAAAAAACTATAATAATTCACTTTTTTTGTACAAGGCAAGGAAGGAATAACCAAGAAACAAATTCATCAAGCTCCCCTCTGTGCAGAGTGCCCCATGCTTAATTTAGCTAAATACATATAGACATAAAAGGCACCATCATTATTCTGTAGGAGACTGAGCCTGAAGTGAGGACATGCAAGTGAGACAGGTGTTGAGCTGACAGGGGCGGGTCCGGCTGACTCGTCCTCTCTCCCCAGTCTCTGCTTCCATCCTCTGGCTGGTTCTGGGGTACTGTCAAGGACCCTCAGAGAATCCAACTAGTTTCTAAGCCTTTGTTTACTCTAGACCTTTATCAAGCACGCCTTGTCTGATTCTTCCCTCCTAGACAACTTCTATGCAAGACTTAAGAACTTAGAAAAAATTATACTTTAAAAATGGTCTGTTTTGGGCCTCCCTGGTGGCACAGCAGTTGGGCGCTGCGCTGTGGAGCTGTCGACAGCTCGCGATGCGAGTTCGACGCCCAGCCAGGGAGAATCCCACATGGTGCGGCAGACCTCTCCTGCCTCGCCCGCTGCTCCCCTCAGCAGTGTATTTCTGATCTGCCTGTTCTGCTCCCCACTCTGTCTCTGGTGAACCCTCTCGTCGCCCCACGCCTCTGGCCTGTACCCCATCTTGTATGTATAAATAAATAAATAAATCTTAAAAAAAAAAAGGTCTGTTTTGAGTCTTCCAAAGAAAGCTTCCTATTCTAATTCTTATTAGTAGTTCATCCATTGAGTATGGTCTCATATATCCAGCTTATGTTTCCTTTAAATATTTTACTCGTGCTAATCTGAATCCTTTCATTGAATGTAAACGCTGAAGGTCAATTAAAGGTTGCATCTTTATTTCTTTTTTTTAAAGATGTATTTATTTTAAGATGTATTTATTTATGCATACAAGCTGGGGTGCAGGCCAGAGGTGTGGGGCGGCGAGAGGGTTTACCAGAGACAGAGAGGGGAGTGGGCAGATGGACAGAAATACACTGCTGAGGGGATCAGCGGGCGAGGCAGGAGAGGTCTGCTGCACCATGTGGAAATCTCCCCAGGCGGGCGTTGAACTCAGGTCGCCGCTGCCTACAATGCAGTGGTCACCAGGGAAGACCCTAAAGGTTGCATCTTTATTTTTAATGGAAATATCTTAGCGTTTACAGATACACTCACACGCAGACACACGCACACCCGCAGAGCTTATCTTTAGCTTTCACAGAGTTTGCATTTGCAAATTTATGTATTTGTTAAAATATATTTGTAGCCCTCAGATCAATACTCATTATGTGGTTGTGGGCACTGGTGGGCATGCATGGAGTCCACTGAGGTGTGAGCTGCTCTGTGTACAAGTTCTGCTCCGAGGCAGGAAATAGCACCCTTCTTTTGTAGCCTGGTCAGTGCCATGTTTTTGATTTTTTGTGTGCATTTCATTGATGATTTCACTGTTTAAAATGTCTCCAACCATACTGTAAAAGTGCTTTCTATAGCTCCTCAGTCCAAGAAAGCTGGATGTGCCTTGTGGACAAAAAACAAAAACAACAACAACAGCAACAAAAACATGTTAGATAAGCTTCAGTCAGACCTGAGCTATAGTTCTGCTGCATGTGAGCGCAATGTTAATGAATCACAATATGTATAAAAACAACGTGTCTTAAAATAGAAACACATACATGACTATTCATCGATCAGTTGTCAGAATGGAGACTAAAAGCGCCTATTAATCTAACCCTGTATTTCCTCTAAGAGCAATTGTATGGTATTCACTGAATCAGTGATCACATTGACTTTATAGGAGACAACTACTGTGAATGATGAGAATTGATTATATATGTATACACATATGTGTACTATATAATACATAATACATAGTGTGTTTTTTTCCCAAAGAAACCTATGGTTGGTGTGAGCTTCTCAGTTTCTCAGGCATTTGTCTGTACACCCTATGAACTTGCAGTACCTTACCTTTAGTTGCTCTTGTTTTCGTAATGTGCCTCTTTCCCCCCTCTGTAGACATGTTACTCCCATTGGTTAATAGACAAGAAACCAAGATCACAAGTAGTGTACCAGTGTTTCCAAGAATGGAAGTTCATCCTTCCACTTTTCATTGCAAAGAAGAGTGAAGTGAGATCAGAGCAAAAACTTAATTACCATGCTCTATCTATTCTCTCTCATTTCTTCCTCCAAACTTGATTTCCACATTTACTTTATGGTATCTTCACTTATAAGGAAGCTCAAAATGCAAACATTAATGAATTTAAAAGTATACTATAAACTGTAATTTAGAATTTACTTAAAATTTGCTATAAAATCTTGTGGACAATTTTGAAAATTATAGGGTTATTCTGAATAAATGAATACATGAGCATGGATGTTTTGAATAAATGAAATGCACAGATCAGGATTGGATGGGGTAAGTTTATTTTCTGGTTTAAAAAATGACTTGCATTTAAGAAGTGCATTCAGAAAAGCTTTCTTTCCTCCATTGCTGTCTCTATAAAAATTATGTTGAATCTCCATTCCCCATATGTTGAGGCTATCTTGAGCAGATGGCATAACTTTTCTGGTATTAGGACACAACTCTTCAGATTTAAGTAGTGCAGTTAGATCTAAACAAAAATAATTAAATTCTGTCCTCCATGCATTTTGAAAGTTCTGCTTCTCCCTACACCAGGCTAAGGACCTCTCAGATCTGTGGTGGGTAAGGGGGGAAACTTTGGTTCTTTCAGCATTTCTTACTTCAGCTCCTCCCCTATTTTCTCTTCTCCTTCAGCTGCCCTGGGTACAGGAGCAGAGATTCAAGAGCAAAAGCTAAAATTACTTGTTTGATTCTGCTTATAATTCTCAGTTATAAACTCATGTGGTGCCTTCCCATTGCAGGACTGTTGTGAATTTTTAAGAAACACTCCCAACTCTTGCATCCCTGCTGATAGCTTCTCTTCTGGAACTTGCAGTTCTCTTTCAACTCCTGTGGAGGGATTCACTCTGTGCTCCTCTCAGACCAGCAGGAAGCCCTTGATGGCAGGATTTTTTCAAAAAGAACCTTGCTCCATTCTCTTTTCTATGTCTACTTGGTCTGCAGAGAAACTCACACATCCTTGTGCTACCAAACTCTGGGAATGTGTGCCATTCATACAGCTCTCCTCTCTCCTTGCTTTTAGGTAAGGATCACACTCTGGTTTCATGGTCCCTGAATTCCAAGGGAGATAGATCAGATTTTCCAATTTATCCTTTTACTGCATATAACCATGGTCCTATGGGTGAGTGTCTTAGTTCATGCTGATATAACAAAATACTATAAACTGGTAGACAAAGATGCTTATTTCCTTCAATTTTGAAGATAGGGAGGTTCAAGATCAAGATGCTGACCTATTTGTATCTGGTGAGGAACAATTTTCTTGTTTCATACACAGTTGTCTTCTTGCTAAGTCTTCATACAACAGAAGGGGCGAGGGAGCTTTCAGGGCTCTCTTACATAAGACCACTGCTCTCAGTTATTAGGGTCCCACTTTGTGACTAATGACCTCCCAAAGACCCCCACCTCCCTCTACCATAATATTTGGGTTAGGATTTCAACATATGGATTTTGGAAGGGCACAGCATTCAATCTCCAGCAAGTGGCATCCAATCCAGCATCCCAAAATTCCAAAAATAATGATCTGGAGGTTAATATCCTTTCCTTATGATTGACTTTCAGTTTTTTTCCCCCCAGTGGGTGACTTGCTGTCCCACACTTTCAAGAGAAGTCATATCTTCCTTTCACTGCAGGAAGATAGAAAAATGCCATAGCACTCTATTTCTGTCAATTTTCTTGCATTTCCTCTTCCTCTTTCATAATATCTCTTGAATTTCTGTCCTTCCTTGCATAGGGCACAAGTAGACCATAGGCTAGGGTTTGCAGGAGTAATTTTATCCACCTTTTAGAACAGCCTATAGGAAAACTGTTTTTAAATGTGAGATCCATTACCTTCAGCTTTGGAGCCCATCAGAAATCTAGAAACCTAAGCTAAGGTACAAAAATGTTATGAAGTAAAAAATGTACCGCCCATTGATATGTTGAAACCCTATACCCTGCCCGTCCACTGTGATGAGTTAGGATGGGGGCCTTTGGAAGATAATCAGAATCAGTAGAGACCATGAGGATGGAGCCGTAATGGATGGGGGTAGTGTCATTATACAAGTGAGAAAGTTTGCTCCCTTTCTCTGCTCACCATCATGTCAGGATACCTAACAAGAGGGTTCTTCCCAGAACCAATCACCCTGGCATGCTGATTTTGGACTTCTAGCACTCAGAATTGTGAGAAACTAATTTCTCTTGTTTCTGAGCCACCTTTTGTTATAGCAACATGAATGGACTAAGACAAGAGTGTACTTTCAAAACCAAGCCCATCACTATTTGGGCTGATTTTATGTTACTTTTTATAGACACATAGGAGCAATAGGAAGAATTGTGGATGTCAGTTAATTCATCCACAAACATGGTGGTTAAAGTTCCTCCTCAACATCCTTATCACTAGTTCATTCAGCCTAAACACTCCCAATCATGGTGACAAATCACTGTAATTGGGAACATTCCTAGATACACGTCTTTGTATCAAACTAAAGTCTGCTTCTTTTATTTGTCTCCCCAACCTCCCTCCTTATTCTGTTATTTGAAGTTGCACAGGACAAAATATTCTTTCTTATTTTACATGAGAGGCTTAAAATCTTAGGATATCGCACATATTTTTCTTTTTAGCACCCTTGAAGACTCCATATTCCCATTGCCTCCGATTGTTCCACAAAGAGTAAGTCTCAAGTTCTGTCACTACAGGCTTCCTGTGAACACAATTTATTTGTCCAGATGGAGCTTGATTTACACCAAGCAAAATGGGAGAATTGCTTCCCGTCTTCTCTTCCTTTGGGATGCTCCAAAAATCCACCCCTGAGCATCCTTTTCATGGTGGAATTCTATCCATTCTGTGGAATTTAGACACGTTCCTTTATATTCTCTCCTCCCTTTGCTTTTAAATATCACTTTATAGGTACACCTTTATTTCGGCATATGTTACATTGAATGGCAATTGTGTCATTCATTCATTCATTCATTCATTATTTTAATCTGTTTTTCTGTTAAATGCTAAGCTCCTTGAGGTAAGGACATGTTTGTTCATCACTGGATTCCCCTTATGTTTGTCACAAACCAGAACTTTTTACTAGTTGTATCATATGACTGAATCATGTTGAATACTTTGAAAATTTATATTTCTGAGACCTTTCAACTTTTGCTCAGTTAAATGAAGTTTCCTCCATTACACTTATACTTATATATGCATTTCAACTTTACAGACATATTAAAAAGTTAAGAACTGAAAAGTATATTTTAATAGAAAATAGTCCCAAATTATTTTAAGCTATTTATTAATCTAGAATAGACTTTCTATTAATTTACAGTGGAATTGGCAACAATGAACCTTTCTGTTAGCCAGTCTTTTCACTTCTTCAGATTATCCTCCTCCAGGGAGATTTCATTAGCTGTTTATATAAAACACTTCCTGAAATGTCAGCTATCAAGAACCTGAGGATAGAGAGACAAGGTAAAGTGTTTTTTTCTTTTTGTTTTTGTTATTTTTGATAGTAGAAAGCACTATGGGGGGAGAAAGAGTTTCTTGCTCCTTTTCCCAAGCCCTATGTTTTGGATAATGTGATTCCTTTGTAGGTTCACATCTGCAGCACATCAAATAGGTTTGCTTACTGTGTTTCTGCATCCTACCTCCCTGTAGGCCAGGTCAGCTCGTCCATATTTGAAAGCAATTGCTTAGGTACTAAATGGTACAAAACAATGTCTTAGCATCCAAGATATTTTCTTAAGTCATAGAATAACAGGCAGGTGTAGTAGAAACTCACTTCCCACCCGGGATTTCCTGCTCCTTTGGATGGTCCTCTGTTTCCCTTTGACTTTTCATGTGGTTATGTTAAAAAAAAAAACAAACAAAACCAAATATAAGTAATCATGGTTGTATTTTTAATTTTGAATGTGCATCTCTTAGTTGCACAGTTTTTTGTGATACTTATATTTTAAAGTACATGATGTTGGAAGTGTGGTCAAGAACAATATAATTCTACTTTGATCATTTATCATAAAATTATTTTCCATTAACCTTGTGATTACTTACATATGCTTTCATTTGCCGGCTTTCTCTTTGGCTGCATTTTCTCCTCCCAGGGTGAATGGTCTCTAGTTACATAATACACCTCCGTGGAAAACTCAGGTCAGGTTATATTATACTTAAGGGACTTAGTTGTTTAAAATTTGTAACGTAAGTGTCTGAGAATACAGGGAAGAATGAGATGTTCTACCTTGAGGAATCAGGTAAAGATTAGTGAAGTGAGTCTGATTGAGTCCAAAACAGCTTAGACTGTGATCCAAACTATTGCTTTTACACTTTTTAGAGCTTGTCTAAGGGTCCTTTGTATAATCAAAGGCAGTGTTTCAGACTCCTTGATAAGTATGTTCCCTAGAAACAGAAATGCATTTCAGTACTAGCCTGATTTCTATTTATATGTCATCAACATTTTAAGTCATTTTCCTCTCTTTTCTTAGTTCCTGTAAAATCCCTAAATTCAAATTTTGCTTTCTGTCTAACATGTAGCACATCGTTGGTGCTCAATAAATGTTTAACAGTTGGGATACTTATGTTTAACAGCTGCAGCACTGACTCCAAGGACAGCTGCATTTTAATGGTGTGTGAAGTGATTTAAATGTAAGCTGCTAAAACTCATAACTAAAGCACTTAGCACTTTAGGCTCCTCTGGGACTAAAGGTGATAGATTAAGGTAAAATGGTATTATTATTTAATTCCGAAAGAGGTAAATTACACTGGCAAAATGCTATCTGATGTTGCTGGCAAACCGCTGTGGTCTAATGCTTCACTGCCATCAGGAAACATGGTCGCGAGGTTGGAGCTGCGGTGGAGGAAGCAGGAGTCCTGGGTACTATTTCTGGTTAATTCAGAGACTTCCTGGGTGACCTTGGGCAACTTACTTAACCTCCCCATGCCTCAGTCTCCCTCAGGTTTTGAGAAGGGCAAAGATTTTTAAGATTCTACTCTGAAGGGACATTTTAAGGGTAAAACTTTTTAATGCTTTGTCAACAACATCATCATTTATTACTACTACTACTACTATTATTATTATTGTTATAATTGCAATAATGGATGATTTGTTTTCCTCCCAGCTGCATTGCTGGCAGTAGGAAGACAGTATATATTAATATTCTCTTAACCAGAACACACAAATTGAGTGTTCAGACTGGCCGCTGTGGGCTCCAGATTTTGTGTTTCAGAGCAGTGATAACTGCCTCACGGCTCTTTGATTCCATGCCTGTCTGTGGACAAGGCTTACCATTTTGTCCTCGCAATTTCTTATGGACTTTAAAGGAAAAGAGCAAGCACTTGCCTGATTGCTTAGTGAGGGAAACAGTCTGGACTGTGAATAGACTGGTGATAATAAGAGAAGAACAATAGAGTATCTTTGCCTCTGGCTGTTTCAGCCTGGTGAAACTCTTATGAGGATGCCATGTTGTTGGAACAGATACCATTTCAGGTTTCTAGGACCACGTCTTGAATTCCAACCACTTACCCTAAAGCTCTGGAATGACTGACTGGGTTGCTGTATTCCTGACCGTATCTAGGCAGACATCGATTCATCCATATCACTTGACAGATGTAAGTTCTTTAGGAAATTGCTAGGTATAAAGATGTAAATTAGATAGAAGGATGTCAAAGAGAGGGTCAATGAAGATCAGCATGAGAAATTATTCAGTTTTCTTGGTTCATACACTAAATTTCTCCAATAAAGTTATTTTCTGGTGTCTTCTTATCACTTATCAAAATGGGCCTTTCTTGAGGTTTGAAGAATTTCACTGACCCAAATCTTTACTTTAACCATCTTTATAAAGACAGTAATTAGTATGTACTTAAATAATGCAATGATTTCTCTACAGGAAGATTGAAGGATATCGGGAAATAGTAGCAACTTTAAAGGAAAAGAAAGATTATATGGGTGAAATATATGCTCAGCTGCTCTTAGAAAAATGAGGTGTAATTGATTTTTAACACTATGTGATTTAGGGGATAGGTTCACACCTCCTTAGATGTATATCCCCACATACCCACCACCAAAGTAACCACCTTTCTTTACCATAGACAGTTGGGCCCCCTTCCTACTTTGTTCCCACTTCATTATCTTTATTATAGTGGCATAAACAAATCTGCCCTCTGCCTAGAAAGGTGACACTATTTCTACCTTTCAAGGATATTTGCCATTCTTGAAAAGACATTTTTAAAAAGAGAGTCTAGAATAAAAGCTACAATAATGCTGCTCATAAGACATGTGCACATAAGAGACCCATAAAGAACTGTCTCCCAACAATATATTATTTCCTATAATCCATGCTATCTCATTTGACGCACATTCTATGAGATTAATAGGGTAAATTTTGTATTTTCCATTTTATAGATTTTTCTGCTTATAAAATGATTCTGATGGCTAGAAAAGACTAATATAACTTCCATAACCTGAAAAATGAATTTAGTTGATGAAGAATATAGGAAAAATCTCAAATAGACAAATTGATGTTTAAAGGGATTAATTCTTACATAAAAGAAAGGATTAATATAAAATGGATTTTTCCCCAGTGCTATTTTATATTATTTGCTTATTTTTCACTGGCTGCTGTATCAGGGGTAAAGGTGCTAAGTATAAGGGTATGTGTTGGTGATGGTGATTACTGGCAATTAAATGAGGAATTAAAAGATAATACACTCCCAAAACTACATTATAAATCAAAAATCAATGATCCAAGGGGATACAGTATGGAGGACTACCCCTATTTTGCTAGGTAATATAGACATGTATTGAATACTAGTTTAAGCATAATATATTATATTTCCAGTTTCTAAAGTGTGTAACTAAAGTTTGTTCAATTTGGGGCCCAGGTATCCTTTAATAATTGGAAGTGGTTTGCACCAGGAATTCCAAAGCAATTTGCTTACTAATACTAGGCATTTTTATTTTGACAAGGCAGGTTAGATTTCAATCCACTTTGGTAAATAAAATGTAGGTACAAAAAGTTGGCTATTTGTCTACTGTTTATCAAAAAGTAGTGACATTAACATGGTGTTGTTTGAGGATGTATGAGAATTGGGTTAAGTCAGTTTATGTTTTCAATCTCAGTTCCTATATGAAATGACAAAAAAGAAGCAAGGAGACAAGTGGAAGTCCCTGACAGTGTGGGAGGTACTCGTAAATATTCTGGGTGTGTGGCTATTTCAACACTAAATGAGATTATTAGTTCTCATTTTAGGCAGCCTTTCATTATTACTGATGACTGGCACCAGCTGAAAAATGGCCATGATTGTACAACACCCAAAATATGTTTGCAGTAAATTCTGGAAGATTTTGCTTCATCTGCCAGTTGAATAGGTTGCCCTACATATACAAGATCATTCAATCCACAGTATCTTGTAGCAGTTGACAAGCTAGCCTTGTTCAGTAGGACATTTAAACCCCGTCCTTCAGCAAAATCAAGTGAGAGGAATGTTCTCATCAAAAGTCAAAACCTAAAAAGCAAACTTTGTTCTGTCTGTCAAATGGTCAAGTATGTTAAAGATGAAAATAAAACTCTAAGAATTTCAGGTCATTTTTTAGATTGCTGTTTTCCTAGTAAGTAGAGAGTCTCTGAGGCAGGACATCTGTTACTTTTATTTCATAAGTCTTTCTTTACCTGAACACAAACTCTGAGCTAATAGCATTAAGCTGATGTTAAATTAATACAGACTTGTGATTGCCATATAATTATTAGTAGGGGGTATATTCTAGTGACTAATCTTTAAACCTTGTCTTCTTCCCACTGCTTTCTATTTCAGAAGTGTGGGTCACAGAATAAAAGGGAATTCAGTATTAAAGAGAAATGTCTAAGATATTAACTTTTTATTATTATTTTCCTAGTTTTTAACACATCACAATCTCATAATAATAGTCACCATAGCAAAAATAATAAAATATATTTTTATCTCATAGACAGCTACATTTCAGGTTAGTATTGATAGAAACCTCTTATCTAATAATTTGGCTAAATTTTACCTTGGGGATGAGGTAGTATGAGATAAATTATAGGATGGTTAGTGAAATTTGAATTTCACATAAGCAATGATTTTTTTTTAGTATAAGAATTTTCTAAATATTGCACGTGTCAGTTATACAAAAAATATTTGTTTGTTTATTGAAAAAAGGAGAACCTTTTTTTCGCCGTGAAACCGGCCTCTCTAGGGTGAAAGGAAGTCTATGTTTGAAGAAAAGAAAACCACTGAAGTTGCAAATAGAAAAGCTGAGGACCAGAAGGGCAACAAGCAGCTCTAATAAGGTTTTCTCTATCCATGTCCAGTTTACCAGACAAGGTGGCAGTCAGTTACTAAGGCAAAAAAACATACATCATCATCATCACCCTCCTGGCTTATTTTTGAAGGTGTTCTTCTCCCCTAGGACTAAAAATACATCACTTCGCTTGGAGATTGATGTAACATTTTCCCCCAAGAATTATTTGGCCACTAGATGGCAGTGTCAGCCCATCACACCCCACCCCCTCCCTGGTATATTGGAGCCGATTTTCTGTACCTTGTCCTCTTTCACTTCGCAGGTTTCAGCTTGTCACTTTTCTTTTTCCTCTTTTCTATTTTTATTTTTATTCAAATGCCAGAAAAACCAGCTGGTTGACGAAGTCATGTGGTGCTTCACGCATTTGTAGGGGGCAGGGAGGCAGGGGCCTGGGGGGATTGTCATTGAAGAGTTTAACAGTTTCTAGGCTGCAGGGGGTGTTAATCAGGCAGGAGGGCAAAAGGACACTTCACTAGAAGCTGTGACTAGGTTGACAGGACAGTTTGCTCAGTGCTTTCCTAAGCTCTGGCCACCAGGCTTATCCAATTGCATGTGGGAAAATCTCTTGGCTGCTGGCAAAGGCATCTAGGTGTGAATAGGTGGGGACAGGAGGTCACAAGAGACTTCCAAAGGTTGGAATCTGATTTTTAGTGACTATGATGTGTTTTATCTCAGGGCATGATGTTTATTTTTACAGGAATAAAACCACCGAATTGAAAAGCTATACACACGAAGGTATTGGGAGTTGATCTTCAGATTGTATTGTGAGTACTCCTAAAATATTCTAAAACTGCATCAAAGATCTCAGGCAGTATCCCCTAATAGTCTTGTTCCAAGGAAGGTGAGGATTAGAGAGTACTGTGAAGGAAATGACTTAAATGAATTCAAGTTCTGTTCCCATCCTTACCCAAAGGTTGTTTTCCACGCGATGAAGAACTGCTCATTCTGCTTGCTATTCCTTTTCCCCCATCTCTATGTCACATCTCTTCTACTGGTCCCCAGCCACTGAGATGCCCAATGAGCTCTGCATAAAGAGGTGTCAGTGCAGAAGATTTTGTTACTGACATTGACTAATGCCCTCCTTCAGAATCCATGATTCAATTCTTCCAGGAATATGACTGCTTTTATTTGAATATTTCAAAGTAGACTCTAAGCATAGTTTGGATCCTACTTGCAACACTTCATTGTTGACAACATGATTATCTGTATGTCTGTCTATCTATCTGTCTATCTATCAATCAATCGTCTACCTACCTACCTACCTACTTACCTACCTACCTATAAATCAATCTGGGTATCGTTCCTCATGCTGCTTCTCTCATTTAGGGGAGAATTGAAGCACAAACTGCACTAACATGTTGATTGTATATCTCTATAATTCTTACTCCTGCCCAGAGAATATTCTCCAGCAGAATGCACTTTTATCTTTACCATCACTGACAACCAATTCCTAAGCTGAGTAAAAGGGACCTGCTTTGTACATGCTCCTATAACTTGCTGTGTGCCCCGACCTCCTCTTCACTTTAGATCTGTCATCAATTCTTCCTGGAAAAGGCGAAGGTTCAAGTCTGTTTTGTTATAATGAGAATCTTCAACCCACGATAGCTTCTGGATCTAGGAGTATATCAGTTGTCTGGTTCTTGCCTTAGGACATTTTTTTTTAAAGGATTTGTGCATTTAAAATCCTCTTTTGTGATTATAAGTTATTTTATTCTTCACAGGTAATTATATGGAAATGGTTTTCCTTTAATAACATTTTTCATAGATTTTTATTCATTTATATTCCATTCATTTATTTGACAAATCCATAGTGAGCATCTTCCACTTGCCATCACTGTGCTAAGTGTTGGGGAAACTAAACAAAACAAAATGATCAAAATGGATGTTGCCTCAGCCTTCATGGAACTGAAGTACGCGAGATGGTTTATTTTAATGACAGTTGTATGTGCACTTAGTGATTTCTCAATCACCAGCAGTATAACGCAGTGGAAAGAGGGAATCTAGCATTTA
Organism: Scalopus aquaticus; assembly: GCA_004024925.1. Taxonomy (NCBI): domain Eukaryota; kingdom Metazoa; phylum Chordata; class Mammalia; order Eulipotyphla; family Talpidae; genus Scalopus; species Scalopus aquaticus. Next base: position 68,228 of record PVIJ01005598.1, on the reverse strand, counting down.
ACAGGTGCTGCCCATAAACGCACGTGCTGTCTCATTTCTCACCTTTCACTCTAGTTTGTCACGAAAGTGTAGATATAAACATGTTTACCACTTTTAAACAATCATTAAATTTATCTGGTAGAAAAATGTCAGTATATCTCTTAATTATAAATTATCCATATATTTATTCAACAAAAAAATTTGTTGAAAGACTATCTCATGTCAGGTGTGCTTTAGATACGGCAGGGCAGATTAGTAAATATGATGGGAACTAGTCCTGCTCTCATGGAGATTATATAGGAGTGGTTGTAAGAATTATAAATTAGAACAATGAATGTTACTATATAAGTATCCATTAGACTTAATGAACCATCTCAGTGAAGGAGAGACATCCTTCCTTCTGTAGATACAGGATTCTTATAGCTATAGTCCATTAATCAGTGAGACCTACTCTGCAGTAACAGGAGAATTCATGTCCAGAATTCATGGGAACAGTCATCTCCATGGACACACAGAGAAGGGCAGACTATGGGTGTTAGTTCAAAAATGAAATTTGGTATCTCAGTTCCCCTACCACACTTCATAATAAATGTAATATAAAAATAGGAGACAGGATTTATACATTAAATAGGTATTTGCCTGCTCTCTCCTCTAGGTATTGAAAATGATGTTAAAATATTTTGATTAGAGGCTAATAGTGCTTATTTTGAAATTTAAGATAATATACAGTAGGCTATCAGATATCTACTCATTTGCTTTTAATGAGGCTCATTTACTATGTGTATCCATCCATACATCCATCCCTTTTTCTCTCTCTCTCTTGCGCATGCTCTCTCTCTCTCTTAATTATTGATCTGTCTGTCTAACTACCTATATATCTATCTAAACTATTATTTCTTTTTCTAAATTTTGGAAGAATCCCTAAGAATATCCAGAAAGTTTCTCCTGAGCTTCAGAGAGGCAACTGAGCAGAAGCATTGCTAGCTACAGGTCATGAAGAAAAGTTCTCACAAGTATGTGGTCATAAGACTTCTTTTCAAAATTCAGCTCAAATGCTGATGGGCAATTTTCTTTTAGGCAAAGCCTAATGGGATTGTAGTTTTACGGTTTTCTGAAATCACATGACTTTCAATTGTCTTTCAGGCCAAGCCTTCAGAAAACTTTGCTCCTATTTCATCCCAAAATGTGAGCTAGTAAACTCAATATAGCTAGATAGAAATGTAAATGTAGATGGAACTTTTACCCTTAACATGAAATGCTTTTCATTTGATTTCTCTTCATAGCTGCCAAGATGAGTAGAGAGATACACTGCAGCTTGTGGTTTTTGGATTTTGTTGCAAATGTTGGAGCAAGGGGTTGATTGATTGGTATAAACATGTAGCAATGGCAACAGCTGCTTAAAAAAAGCATAAAAGGGAATGAAATGATTTAAAATAAACAGTAGTTACATTTATGACATACATACTGCCTGGATATTTTTAATTTTCCTTGCCTAGCTAAAAATGAAACATTTGTACAGATAGCAATAAAATAACTACTTTCCAAATTCAAGTGTTCATGCCTCAGAAGTAATGAGTCTTCTTTCAGATGTTTTTAAAATTTTTATTTCAGTATCTCTCTTTATTTCATTAGACTTAATTTTCCAGTGAATATTACTGTATTTATTTTAATTTTGAAAATCCAGCAAGCTTACCACAAGTTTTAATTTCTTTTTAACCTTGATTTTTGTAAATTAGACAGTAGCAATGAAAAAATATTGCTAAATATTTCCTTTGTTAATAATCTCTTATTTTCATCATTGATATCATGAGTCATATAATAGGTGATATCTCAAGGGGAATTTTGTTATTTTTTGGAAATCCTCTAGCTTTTAAAGATGGATCTTTGAGTAATCTTCCTACAATATGGAAACCTTAGACCTGGACAGTCAGGTATAAAAAGTCAGATACAATGCATGAATTTACTTTCTCTTACTTTGGAATTAGTAACATAGCAATTTTCTTTAACTTCTTTTAAAAATTAGTGCTTTTTGGCCTTTTCGTTCACAAAATAAGAGATTGTAAAAGTCAGAAGGATGTTAGAGACCACAAAGTCCAAACCTCCATTATTCTCATCCTTGGCTTATGGATGTGCCCGTCTTAAAGAAGCCAAGGGAAGTGAGAGAAAAAGTAAGGACTAAAACCCAAACCCCAAACTTCAGTGACCAGTGATCTTTTTATATCTTTAAAAACATTTTATATGTTAAAGACATTTTATGTGTCTCATACCCAGAAGTTAGCTGTGAATGAAGATCAGTGTGGAATATACACACATCACCTATTTTTTGGAAGTAACATTGCATTAAACATTATGTAAGTTTTAGGTATTTGTCACTGAGAATCAACTTGTGTATATACCCTGTATTAAGTTAACCACTGAAAGCCTATTACTATACTTTACCATGTCATTGTACCCTTTCCCCGATTTATCTATCAGCTTTTCCCCTTCCCTTCTAATTTAGTCCAAAAGTTTATTTTATTTTTTTTAAAGATTTATTTATTTATGCATACAAGCTCGGGTGCAGGCCAGAGGTGTGGGGGTCAGGTGAGAGGATTCACCAGAGACAGAGTAGGGAGTAGAACAGGCAGATCGACTGAAATGCACTGCTGAGGGGAGCAGCGGGCGAGACAGGAGAGGTCTGCTTCTCCATGTGGGTCAGCTCCCTGGCCGGATATTGAACTCATGCTACAGTGGCTCTGGATAGCTTCATATTGCTGCGCCTTAACCCGTTGTGCCACTAGGGAGACCCCAGAAGTTTATTTTGTTTTATTTAATTTATCTGTCTATGTTCTCTATATACTGCATATGAGTGAAATCACATAGTGTTTTTGTCTTTCCCTGTCTGGCTTATTTCACTAAGCTTAATTCCTTCCAGTTCCATCCATGTTGTTGCAAAGGATGGAATTTTATCATTTTTATAACTGAGTAATATTTCTTTCTGTATATATACCATGTTTTCCTTATTTATACAAATGTTTCTCTAGTTTATAATAACATTATAGGTTTGTGACCACAGACACAAGGATTCTATGTATTCTATTTTTTGTGTTCCCCATAAATTTATAATATGCTTTATTCTTGACATATGATGTCTTATTCAGTGTACTCCTGAGTGGATGGAACTTCCATTTGACTAGTTGTTAATGAGAACTAAATCCTCTGCTTATTATTTTACATCTGTTAATTAGAAGAATTTTCCATAGATTGACTTCTGGCCCAGTACCTTTCAAATCATTTCTCTTCACTATTTATCAGTTACTTCTGGTGCATGGCACGGGAGAAGCATTCATGGAGCAGTAGGCCAACGTTCATGCATCATGGGAGGTGATAAGAGTGTTCCTGGAGACATCCCTACACTGGAATAGCTAGCAACTTATCATGAATGAAAATGACTATGAAATCGCAAAAATATATTAGACTCAACACACTAAATATACATCCAACCACACTTCCCTTTTGCTGCATTTCCAAAACAGTCACGTCTACTCTGAATCAGCCCCAGTAGGATGAAACATGATTGGGGAATTCAGACTGGAAAGAAATGAATGTTTCACTGAGTTTTGAAAGATACACTATACCAGACTATGTGATTATGTTGTTGAAGTGAGGGGTCTTGGGGAGGAAACTTTAGTAGCTTTGTGGTAAGTCTGAGTCTGGCTTTAACATATTCTCTGTCATTCTCCCAGGCCCCAACCCCTTCGGCTTGTAGAAAGTGGCTTGCCTACTACTTACGTGTAGAGGCTTAAGTTCTCTTAACCAAAATTAAAAAGTTCCATCTAGTTGGGAATATATTAATAATGTCTTTATCCATATTATGAATAAAATTATATCAAAAAGACTTGAGACAACAAATGTTGAGGATGTGGAGAAAATAGTCATCTGCTGTTATTGACAATGTAATTTGGTACAGTCTCCATGGAAAACATGGAGATTTTCCTCAAAAGCATGAAAATGGAAATACATATGATCCAGCAATACCATTGCTAGGTATTTACTCAAAGATCATGAAAACACTAATCAAAATGATTTATGTGCCTCTGTGTTCACAGCATCATTATTCACAATAGCCAAATCATGGGAGCTACCCAAATGCTCATCAACAGGTGAATGGATGAAGAAACTATAGAATATATGCTCAGCTATTACAAAAATGAAATAATGCCTTTGGGACAAAATGCATGGATCTTGAAGTGATTAGGATAAGTGAAATATGCCAGAAAGTGAAAGGCAGTTACCAGATGTTTTCATTTACTTGCAGAATATAGATAACCAAAGAAAATAAATATAACAAATATAAATAACCAAAGAAAGCAAACTGGCAAAGCAATAAGAGTAATTCTTACAATCAGTGAAAAATACACTGGTTGCCAAAGGGGGGTGGCGGGATGGAGGAGATGGGGCGGGGGAGGTGTAGGTTGTGGCCCTGGAGTTGGATGGAGGTGAGTGCAGCTTGTGTACATGTGCAGGTGTGAAGCTGTACTTCCTAGTTACATAGTTTCATAACTGAGTGGCAAATAAAATAACTTAAGAAAAAGCCCCAAACTATATACAATTTACTATAGACATAACACAGATTAGGTTTGGTTTATGGTCGGCATAACATAGACTGTATTTACCATGAACTGATAAACAATGTTCAGTGAAGTATTTTTTTTTAATTTAAAGATATTTTTTAGAGCTGTTTTAGGTTTATGAGAATATTGATAGAACAGTACAGAACTTTCCTATATATTCACTTCCCCCTATATCCCCAATGTCCACCTTTTCTCTAGAAATTAAAAAACTCAGCTCCAGATAGATAAGAAAATTCAGAAAAAAACTGCCTTCTCATTCTGACATTTGATTTTTTTAATCTGCTTCTCTTTCTCCCCCTTTATTCTCTCCTATTTCTTTCTTCTTTCTTTCCTTCTGTGTTATTTTTTCCTTTTTTATTTGGAGACTTTAGATTTATTGAATTAGTTTAACCATCATCTTTAACTCATATATATGCCATTATCTTTCTTTCATATAATCTTTTTTATATTAAGCATTTTCTTTGATTTTTAAGTAACATAATGACTTCACCATTTAACTGAATGTCTAAAACAAATCAAAAACTCAAACAAACTCTGTGTTCCTCCATTTCCCCTCAACTTCTTCATGGGGATCACCACTATCCTTAATTTTATGTTCATCATTCTCTTGAACATTTTCATATGCCTAGAGAATGTATAATTAATTTTACTTGGTTTTGAACTTCATAGAGGGTATCATACTGTTGAAGACTTCGGATTTTTTTCATTCAATTTTATGTTACTAAAGTTATTCCATTGTTACTCCAAGCTACAATATTCACTGGTATTAACTTGCTGTGATGTAATAATTAATATTCTTGTTAATGGATGTATATATTATTTCTAGATTTTAGTAATTACACTTAGTGCTGCAGTGAATATTCCTGTAGTTGTCCCGTGATACTCATAGGTATGACTTCAGTATTTTCCCAGGATCTAATTTTGGAGCCATAGTTTGTCATTGTTTAGCATACAGATAATCCCAACTTCTTTTTTTCTTTTTAGTTGAGATAACATTGGTTACAACACATGTGATGTAAAGGTGTAGGAGCACACCCTTAAGACGTCTATTTTCACACCAACTTGCTTTTAAGACTATTTGAAGCTATCACATTTACTTCTATGTAGAAAAATTCTTTCATTTTATTTCTCCTTTAAAACTAATATTGTCAAGCTTCTTATTTTAGTGAATTTAATAGAGGTAAAATAATAACTCCTGGTGGTTTTGGCTTACATTATTTTTCTAATTATGAGTGAGATGTAATTTTTATGTATATATTGGACAAAAGGACCTCATTTATTTTGCTCATTTGGTTTTTTTTTAGAGATTTGCAGGAAATCTTATTGTGTTCTTTATACTCCTTCGTCAATTGTATGTATTATAAATATCTTTTTTGAATGTGATTTAAGAGTTTTTCCTTTTAAAATACAGTTTAATAGAAGTTATTCACTTAATAAACATAGTTTTCAACTTTTTTTTCTGGATAGTGACTTTGTGTCTTGTAAATAAAATTTCCTTTCACCAAAATTAGTAAAAAATATGTTATTAAAATTTATAAAGGCTTTGCTTTTTACATTTTAACATCTCAGTCCACTTGGCATTGATTTTTACTGCTGGTGTGATATAGACTTGTAATTTCATTTCACAGCTATGGGGAAAACAATATTTCCAAGTTTTATTCATTGAATCATTTTTTTCTGCTCTTTCCAATGTCTTACATGACCTTACAGCTTACATATGAAACTTCCATAAACATAAGGTTCACTTATAGGCTATCATTTTTCTTGTATTGATTAGACTATTCTAGTACCAGACTACACTTTCTTTATTGTAACATATTTTAACAATGTATAATAATATAGTAAAATTTTAATACATAATTGATATCTGATAAGGTAAGTTACATTCTTTTTCGGGGGAGGGGGGTGTCTGTCTGTGGTTTCCATCTACAGCTACACTAACAGACCTTCTAGCAGGGTCATTAGTGCATTTTCAATTCACCAGATTTTATTTTGATGGAATCCTCAGCAAGTAAATGGACAGGTTGATGACTCCTGTTTTAAAAATGTCTGGTCCTACTTATTTATCACCTTAGATGGTAGGTTCTCAACCTTCAGTGAGCATTAAAATCACTTGAGTGTTTTGTTCAACTAAAGATTGATGGGCACCCCTCCCTGCCCCCTAAGACTTGGAGTGAGATCCAAGGATCTGCCTTTCTCCCAGTTCCTAGTTGTGGTTAGTGCTGCTGTCTGGGGACTCCCTACTGAGCACTGCCATAGACTAATTTGGTTTGTGTATCCTTCTTACAATTGCTATTTTTATTCCTATTCTTTCTAATCATTGCTTCAGTGTCTTTGTTTTCTCACCATGTGGAATCGATGAGGTGCATTAAATTCTGCTTCTTTGGGAAGATGGAGAGGCCACTGAAAATTATCTCCCTAGGGAGATAATTTAAAGAACATTTAAAATAACAGGCAATCTATTGACCTAGCAGTGCGATAGTATGTAGCTATTCTTGCCAGCTGCAGCAGCTTGGGCTTTTTACCTTTTCACCACTTCACTTTCCCTGTTTTGTAAGGTTTAGTCTGGACTTGGGCCTTGAGTTCTGTAACAGAGGGGAAGGAAAGGCAGAGGGAACTCACCATTTGTGTTCCCAGAGGGGAAAGGGAAACATTTATTCTGCAATAACTATTCATAGGTGACTTTCTATTTATAAAGCAGCTACTTAAGCTGGTTAAGAGTAATTTGGAAATTGAGAGTATATTTCCAGGATTTTGGTACTTGCGGTTTCCAGAGCTTGTTAGCTATATCTATAATATATTTGCTTTGGTTTCAGTAGAGGCTTATGCTAACCAAACGTCATTATTAATATAGTCTTCGAACTCTGTCTATTAACTTTGCAATTATACGTGCCATTGAATGAAAGAAAGAATTTTAATCCCACAAGTGGGATGTCAGATCTGTGGTTGTCAAGTTAGATCTACTTTTCTGAACCATGGTTTAATTGTGCATTGTGGAAAAATTATTTTCCTTGTAAACGAGGTTGCTGTATTATAATGGTGTGTAACAAAGACAGTCATGTTAACAAAGACAACTCCATCATTCATTTGTACAGTAAAAATTAATTGAATGCCACCCTGTGCCAGGTCTTCTGTTAGACAGTGGCAATCAAATAATGAGCAAGATTGACATATTCCCTCCTTGCCTTGATCTCACACTCTTACAGGAAAGCAGATAAGTAAATAAGCACCACAAATAACATTTACTTTGTAAATAAAATGATAAACATGTTCCAGGGAGGGTGAAAGGGTCCAGTGAGATATGGCAGGGAAAGGATTTGGGAATGCTTTGGCACAATGAGGAACGTGATACCACACATGTAAAGGAAATGAGAGGCATCTCAGGTTACCTGGGATTAAAATTTGGTATTCCTCATATAGCCATGTTTGTTCTAAAGTGCCAAATGTTCATAGTCAGTGAGCATCATGAGTAACACATTGTTTAGAATCCAGCTTCAAAGGGCAGGCAAGAGAGCCCCATCCCTCAGGAATAGTTAGCACTCCCGCAGGGAAGGGCAAAGGGTTCTCAGGTTAGAGACGAGGAACTAGGTAATTACCAGCTGCAATAGAAATGGAAATTCAAAAAGACTCAACAGTCTGGTCTTCTGTAGAGAAGCACTTGGACATCCTGTCCAAAACAGGTAGGTGTGAGGGATGTTGGGCGCCATTACCTTTTTTTTCAAACAAAGAATCCATTTTGTCTGCAGTCTGAATTCGTAGGGTGCTCAACTGTAAACCAGAGTAATAGCACCATTGTCAGTATTGCTTGCAAAAATAACAGGGGAATAGCAGGAAACCTACAGAGAGGACCCTAGGGGGCTGAACTCTAAAGCTTGTGCACTTGTAAGATAATGAAATGAGATTCCCTTCAGCCACCTGTCTTGCAAAATGAGGTTCCTGGAAGGATAAAGTCCCCTCACAACCTTGCCCTCATTTACCTACCTTGACATTTCTTCTCCCACCTTGCCTTTTGGCTTCACTTATTATTTTTTTCCAGAAATAAAATGCAAACACCTTAAATAGTCTTGCAATAATTAATGTGCTCTATTTTTAAATGAACATCTGCAATTGCAGGAAGTATTCATGACTTGAGTCTCTTTATGATCTAGCATCTTCTCTCTGGTACTGTCATCTTTCTTCAGATTCCTTGTCAATGAGGTGGCCAAATGAGTGACACTGATAAAGTGAAAGAATGTTTTAGAAGAAGAAATGTAAATCTCTCCTATAACATCCACACATTTCACCACTCAGCAGACTTCATAAATCAGATTCAGTAAGGAGAGTTGGAGGCATGTGCTATGTGAGAAGTGTGGTGAGGTTCTTGTCTGAGAACTGAAGGGTCCCGATGACGACCTGAAAATACCTCAGTTAATTAGACACCAGTTTGAAGTCTGGGTAAGGATGGGGGTTGGGTGAGTATCATACCAAAGAATACATGTTATTTTTTCAGTGTTCTCAAAGTGTGTATTGTTATTATTTATAAAATATTCTGAAAGAAATAGTATCAAGATAAATTTAAACTATTATATGGCCCTTGGGGTATCATTCTTACAAATCACTGACAAGTAGTAATACCTGTACATATGTATACCTCTTTGGATATTAAAGTTGAGTATGCCTTTGCATTTCTGTCTAGTGAAACATGATCCTGAGGGGAAAATCTGGGGGAACAAAATGAACACTGGTTTCTTAAAGGTCATTTTATAAGAGGGTGGTCCTCAGGAAAGGGGAGTGTCCCAGGTTCCCTGCCCCAGTCTTCCTGCCCTGTAACAATTTCACTTACATTGCACAATTGCAATCCTTTATCTGTCTTTTCACCATTTGAAAATCAAATGTACAATATTTTTTCTATAAATGTTCTGGGCTAGATTTAGTTGCAAATGTGTTTCATAATCTTGCATTAGTATAAAGGTGTTCTTTGGTATTGAGGCTGTAGAAATCGATCCAGGGAGTTGAGAAGAATTTTCCAGAGTATAATAAATGAATGCTTTGACTCTGCCCCTGGGGACCTACATTTGGATTTTGATTGGCTGGTGGTCAGGAATGCAGAACATTCAGTCAGGCTCAGTTAAGTGTATACTGGTTGGTTTAACAATAGGCAATTAGAAGTATTGACAGACTTTTCTCCAGTGAGTGCAAGGATAACAATAGAAAAGCAGAGGTGCTGTGGTCTCAAGGAGGCATGAACTCCACCAGTAAAAACACAGAGATGCCTAATGTGGGTTTTATATTATCATATACTTTAGCATTTTTCTTTCCAATATTTCAGAACAACACTAAACATATTTATCAGCTGGGAGGTGGCTACTTCATTGGTAAAGACATAAGGATGCTGACTCCCAAGTTTATAACTAATTCAAGGGCATTTACTGCATTGGTAAAAGGTCTAGGCACAGAATTATAATTTTCTGACTCTCCAGGTGAGTCTCTCCGCACCCTGAAGCAAGTGCTTGCTCACGGAGAGAACCAGGAAGAGACTGGAGTGGCCCTGGAATCTGAAATTTCTCCTGGATGAGTTCAGGGACTTTGAAAATTTGGAGCTGAGAGTAGCTGGGGTCGTTTCCTTTCTTTGTTATTTTAAACCATAGTCTATTAGGATCAAGTTATAAGGAGAAAGGAGCATTCTTAGATGATGAATTCTGCATTTATCTGTATTACCAAATGTCTGAGGGCATAAGTGCTCTTTCTAGCCGTTAGCCCTACTAGAGAGTTTAGTTCAATATTCAGTTCACAAAGATTGAAGTTTTATACCTGTTCACAATGCTAAGCACATAATAGTGACACAATATAAATTTGAGAAAATGATGTCAAAAATTGAATAAATTATAAATGCAAACTTCTTTGTAACATCACTTTTATACCTTTTCTATTATGTAACAACAATTTATAAGACATAAATATAAAATAAGCTATCAAATGCCTTTGATTCAATATCATTGCTTCAGTTTTCTTTTTCTAATGTTTGTAGTAATTCTGAGCTACATCAGTCTAAGTGTTCCTTTACTGATGAATGTATATCTTTGAAAGTGCGTAGAGCTTCTAAGATAATAAGGCTGGAAGCAATAGGTCTTTTTTCATGATATCTAGACTAACTTACAAATCATAGCACACAGACTGTCTTCTTATTTTTTTAGCTCTGAAACTTGCAAAGATGCCCAGAGGCTAATAAATGATGGGTGAATCTCATAAATGTAATAAATACATAATAACTAACTAAATAAATAATAGATATATAGCTTTGCTATTGACTTTCAAGAGAGGTACATGTGTATAGGAAGGGAGATATAGGTTGACAGTTTTTAATGTGCTTTATAAAAGGGTCCATTTAAATATAATATATTACTGTTTTTCTAGAGGCAAATACTTCCCTATAAACGAAGGGGCTGTCAGCATTTCTATTGGAAGCTTTCATTTTAAGGGTATGTAACACAATCCCAAATTGTGCTGTCAGCTGAAATATGGTATATAAAGTTTCAATGTCATTGCCATTTTAACATTTGGAATCACAAAGCCCCACTTATTTTTGCACATGTGGACATTAATCTAAAGCAGAAATCAGTAATTGCCAATGCTATAAAATTTTATTTCATCTGAGTGAGATGATAGTTCCTAAGAAATCAAGTCTGCTGACACTAAGGAGCATACGTAAATAGATTTTTGTGATTCTTCTTTATATCAGTGTTTTGGTCAAATACAATGTGTAGGTGGATGCTGTAATACTGGTTTCCAAGTCATTTGGAGGAAAATAATTATGCCTGGGGCACTGGAAAAATTTCAATTTTGAACTAGAGATGTGAAAGTATTAACAATCACGCCTACTGAGATGAACTATCTACTGGTGACATTTAAAACTAGCCTATTCATTTCTATTCTTTATGGGCTATATGTCTATTTCAGGAATTTATGGCAAACATCTGATCCAAAAGTAGTTATGTTCTTGACAACAAAAAGTGATAAAGAAGCTGTAGAGAGCAATGAAAATTGATGGGGATAGAGAGTGATAAACAGCAAAAGAGACCCATTAAGGGCCAAATGAGTGGTAAGGCCAGAGGAGAAGGAACTGAGAGGTAAATTGGAGTGCAGGTTGATCATTTCACAGGTGCAATCAGCCAGCTCCAACACAATATTTCTGGTTTGTTCTGGATTGAAATCTGAAGGCAATTTATTAGTTTGAGTCTGACGTCATTTTGCAGTAGGGAGAGGAAAAGGACCATATGCAGTAGGGAGAGGAAAAGGACCATAACAACCTGTTTTGGGGAAACTTAAAAATCAGTAGTTCTCAAGTTAAGTCCACACAAAATCTTCTTACCAGAACTGTACAAAATTAAATTAAAGTGTGAAAGGTAAGTTTCCTGACAGAGTTGTTAAATTTCCTAATGAGTTGACTTCCAAAGGCAGAGAATAAACTTCTGTTCAGATATTAGGGACTCATATTTGGTCAGTTTTCTTTTTCAAGAGAAGACTGAAAGCACAGCACTTTGATGTTTTAGAAATCACATTTATGAATGTATTTCCTTTTCCTCTCAGCAAACAAAAATGAAGACAGTCCTTCTCGTCAGCAGAATGCAGCTGTAAACTGAGTGGGGAATCTTGCTGTTCTATTTTCAGAAGCAGGTAGAGGGAATGCCTATTACCACCCTGGCTGTTGGGGCGATATTAATTCGCTTAATTATTCATATACAATATCTATCTGAAGATAAAAAATCATTTCCCTTTAGGCACAAAGATTGTCATCTATTTTTTTTTTTTAATGTGACTCCTCTCTTCAACTCCTGGCGCCCTGCAGGACTTGAAATAGGTTCTCAAATTTTTCAGATAGATGCAAATATCATCCGATAACTTGCATGAAGAAATGAATGTTTATGCTGCTTAATTTGTATCTACACAAGGGAGTATCAGTTCTCTACATTTTTTTTTTTTTTACCATAGGATGCTGAAGACGCCTGCATTCTGTGTTGAAACTTGTCTTTGAATTCACTCGCCTGTCCCAGCAGAATGCTAATGTTGCCTGTTGGCTTCTTCTGCACACTGGCTTCTGAATGAGCTTGGGAACAGACAGAAACCTCCTTTGCTCAGCCAAAGTGTTAGGAAGAAAGAAAGGAGTATCAGAGCATCCTTTGCCTCAGTATCAAAGTGGTTTTATGACAGATACAGAGATAAAAGTCTTCTCTAGACCATGAAGCACTGGCCCTAACCCTCTGTTAAGTCACAGGTTTAGTGGAAAATTCTAGAAATAAGAGTGGATAACAGGGTGGAGCCAGAAGAAGATGGATGCCAGACATAGCAATTTAGGTCTTGAATGAGAGATTCAACAGTTCAGTTTCCCAACTGACTCCTGGCTCCCAATTAGCCTTTTCTCTGAGCAGGTGTCCCCTGGCACCTCCTGCCTTCAAGGTGTCTCCCAGAGGTGAGGTATTTCCTCCTCAGACCCAGAAGAGTAGTCAGTTTAAGTATCATTGATTCTATTGATGTTTAGTAATTGTGAAGATATACTAGAAATCCAGTAGAAGAACTTTCTCAGGTTCAAGGTGTGCTAAACAATGTTGCTTACTAAACTTCTTATGTTATAGAAGGGAAGAAGAAAATTGTAACTCAATTCAGTGTTAACTTCCCATTTAGCCAACCCACTCCTGCTTTCCCTTTCCATTTCCTTTTCTTCCAACATCAAAGAGTAAAACAATTTAAAGAACGATCTTGTTTAAATACTCAGTCCAAAAACGGGTGTTTTGAACTGGCAAAATTCTTTTAATACTCTATTCTGAATCAATTTTTATAAAGTTCCTAGTGTTTCATGTTTAATGTATTTCATTCACGCTTGCTTCTGAGCACGGGGGAATAAAAACCCTCCGGAGAGATCCCTGGACTACCCCATTTTCTAGCAACCCAGGAGTGACCAGACTAATTCTGCTGAAAGGGACCCTCAGGCTAAGACATGAGCTTTTGACTTTTAGGCTGGAAATGGAAAAGAAAGAGCATCTAGGAGAAAATGGGCAAAATGTGGGATGAACGGCTGTTTGCTTCTCTACTTTATTCTTTTATATTATCATACTGACAGAAACAACTAAAGAAAGTAAAAGCAGTGATATGAAATTTTATTTATAATATGTTAAAGAAGACGAGTGCCTTCTGGAGTTAACATGAATGTATATATACTAAGTTTCAGCTGGGAGCAATTTTTTCCCTTATAGACAGTTATAATAAGATTGTTCTGGAAGCTTATGAATTTTATAATGGAAATGCTGAACCAAACTTAACAGAGGCATCATGTGAGAGTGTGGCTATAATAACAGATCCAAAACCCCTAGAACAAGAGGACAAGAGATCCTCACTGAGTAGGAGGGAAAGACTGAGATGTACATAAAAAAATTCACACCAGAAAGAATAAATATGTGTTTTCAGTATTGCAGTCCAACATTTTGAATTATTTGGGGGGTGAATTGGGTGGCTGTCTTTACAATGGAGTTAAATTGGTTTCTTATTTTAGCCACTGCATTGGTTCAGCTTCACTCCGTTCCATTCTAAAAATTCATCAGGATATCAGTCAGCTGCAGGGCTCTTGACTCAGTGCGTGCCTGCTATGAGTTTAGGGAAAGAGGATCGAAACTCAAGAGCACAGATTTTGAGGGTTTACTATGGTAGGTGGTATGAACAAACTAAGGAAAGCAAACCACAGCAGGCTCCAGTGGGATGAATCTCCCATCATCCTTCACAATATTATCTGTATTTTAAATTAATCCATTTGGCCTTGGGTCTGTTTGGGTATGTTACCCTTTGAATGTTTATCTATAACTATCTTGAACACTTAAATTTTATTGTTGGATTTTCTGCTTATTAAACCATCAAATAAAATAATGGTGCCTTAGTGGTGAAGACAATTAGAGAGTATAATGAAACTGAAGAATATCAGAATCATCTTCCTTCTTATTAAATTTCACAACGGCACATGTGTGTCAGCAATCACAGATTAAAGAAGCAATTAGTCTGAACAGGGAAAACGTGAAGCTTATAGTTAATATACTAACAGGCTGTGAGCCTGAGAGTTTCCATTTTTGGTATATTTGCAAGCAGAATTATAAAAATCTATCGTAGCCCATCATTCTAAACAAATTTAAAAAGCCAATATTGGTAAATTGCATTCCTGTGTCATAAATCTGCATTTTTAGAGATTTATGGACCCAGAGTTAACGGACGTGATGATTTATAACATCCGTGATTAAAAGCTGAATAGCTTTATTTTGCTTCCAAGGAATTAGACTCCTGAAACAACAAAATGTCAAGGAGCAACACTTAGTGCTTTTCTTCATAGATGACTCTGCGGTGCCTAGAGACGTCTGTATGAACCGTGGTACTGAGGGAAAAGGTGAAAATGAAATATAAATTGTACTTACTAAGATAAAATTTATAGTTGTTTAATGCAAACAGGTAGAGGAGGGAGATTAAGACAGTTTTCATACCAGAGTCTACTGTTTTTTCCTCTACTTTAATCTTTGATTTCCCTTCTGATCCATCATCTCCTCACTTGCACACACACACACACACACACACACACACACACACACACACACACACTCTTAATGAAAGTCTTTGAACTATAAGTGAATAGAAATTAAGTTTTCTAGGTACTTTCCCAGTCTTCATGCTCAGTAGCAGTCAGTGATTTCAAAACATGTTAAATTTCAGAGGATAGTTCTGGAGCAGATAAAGTGACCATCAAAATAAGCAGGTATTTTTGGAATTATTAATGAAATTCAAGAGTCTTTTCCCTTAAATTATAATGATGGAATTCACCAGTACTTCTGAAGAATTCATCTGCTCATTGGTCATCAAACCTGAAAAATCAAAACCAAAAATAAACTATTGACGTATTTAACTGCAAAGATCTTTTAAAAAATATTTTTGTGGCAAAATATATCTTAAAAAGGTCTATTGATGATTGATTTAGGGAAATATTCACAATGCATGTAAAAGCTCAACAACTTTAGAATAAAATGAGTGCTTCCAAAGTGATAAGAAAATTACAAGAGGAATAAAGTGAATGAATAAATAGTTCACACAAAGGTAAATCCAGAGAGCCAATAAATATATTGACAGGCTCAGCTTCACTGGTATTCAGGAAATGCTCATGTTAGAAAAAAAAAGACATACACCTTATGTTTATAAATTGATAAAAAAATTATTATAACCTTCCTTATAACCTTCTGACAAACAAATCTGGCAAGAGCTATTAAAATTTAAAATACATATAATATTTTCAACTCAGCATTGCCTCAGTGGGGAATTTATTCTGCAGAAAAATAAACCAGTAGGATATACGAAAACTGAAAACAAAGTGTATGTCCATCAAAAAGAGAATGGGTTGAATAAATTATTGTAAATTCATAACATATAAGGCCAAGGAAAATATAATTCTTTTCTGGAACCGTTCCCTTGAAAGAAAGTTTTGAAACATAATGCTAAATGGTAAAAGCAGAGGACAGATAAGCATACATTTTTTGATTGCTTTTAGTAAAACAAATAACAAGAATATTTTACTATAAGTTGTTCAGGAACATATCCTAGTTGTCCATACTGGTTAAACAGGTAAGGGGGTAAGAAGGGAGAGAGGCAGAGGTGTACAAGAAAAGGGAAGGGGTCAGTGATGAAAAGGAATTAATGCTGCTGTATTTCTGAAGTTGAGAAAAGGAGAAGCCACATACATATGCATAGAAAAGTGTAGGATGATCCTTGAAGATGATCCCATTCAACTTGAGCTCATCACATACGTCAAGGTACTCAAAATATTTGAATATGGGAGAAAAATAATTTTTTTTAGATCAGCTTACCGAGGTATTTCTCCTCCTTTCCAGTTTCAGGAAGGGTTTTCCCCCACCTCCTCATGTGTTTGTACTTCAGAGACCCAGCAGAAAGGTAACCATGGGTTCTAGAATACAAAGGACACAGGGACACATAAAATATGTGAAAGTGAAGATATTTTTGGAACAGTTACTGTGTTGTGTTGGGAAATCTTTATTCCCATACTTTGGTAGAGAAAGTGCCCCTGCATGCTTCAGTGGGCCAGAAGAGACCCCATGCAATGGACCTGGACTGGGGCCATCTCCTTGATTAGTCCTCACATCATAGGTTCCCCTGAATGCTTCACTGACCCTAGGAAGGGAGTTCAAATGGTCTAGGCTGGTGAAGGCTGGTGTCAGGGGATTTATAAGTGGTTGTTCAGAGGAGGCATTGCCCGTATCATAGAAGATCTTCTGTGTCAAAGGTCTCTGAAGACCATTCAAAGTGCCTCACAGAAGAGTTGACTTTAAATCACTGTCACATCCACAGGGCACCCCTGCCAAAGTACAGCTATATTAGTGAAGGAAGACTTCTGCCCCTCATCACCAACTCTACCCACCAAAACCCCTTTACCACTTTCTCCCACCCTCACCTCCTGCAACTATGTATAAGAACATTATAGGTCTCTGAGGGTGGACTCTTAGGTTGTTTACATACCTTGGGCACTGTAAATAGTGTTGTAATGAACATAGGAATCCTTGTATCCTTTTGCACTAGTGTTTTTGCATTCCTCGGGTGGATACCTAGGAATAGAATACTGTATTCTATGGTAGGTGTATTTTCAATACCTTGATAAACCTCTGTACTATTTCCCATAAGGGTTGCTCCAATCTGTAATCCTTTTCTCCACTCCCTTACCAACACTTGTAGTTTCTTGGTTTTTTTTTTTTTTTTTTTTTTTTTTTTTTTTTTTTTTTTTTTTTTTTGTTTATTTTTTTGTTTTTTTGATATGGGTCATTGTCACAGATTAAGGTTGTATCTCATTGTGGTTTTGATTTGCTTTTCACTGATAAATGATGTTGAACACATTTTCACGTGCCTGTTAGCCATCTATATGTCTTCTTTGGAGAAGTATTTATCTCTTCTGCCAATTTTTAACTGGGTTCTTTGTTTTCCTTTTCCTGGATTGTATATGTTCTTTATAGATCTTGGATTATTAGTCTCTTGCCAGATGTATTACATTGATAATATTTTCTCCCATTCAGTAGGATGTCCTTTCGTTTTAATGACAGTTTCTTTTGCTGTGTAGAAACTTATTAGTTTGATATAGTCCCATTTTATGTTTTGTTATTTCCCTTGCCATTGAAATTGCATTCCCAAAGACACCCCTGAAACCAGTGTGACGGAGCATGTTGCCTATATTGCCTTCTATGTATTTAGTTGTTTGAAGTCTTGCTTTTAGTTTTTTATCCATTTTGAGATCATCTTTGCGTATGGTGTGAATTTGTGTTCTAGTTTCATTCTCCTGCTTGTCCAGTTTTCCCAACACCATCTGAAGAGGTTTTTCCTTTCTCCAATGTATACCCTTGACTCCTATAGAAATATAAAGGCAAGTATCTAGAGCATGAAGACCAGGTTCTATTTTAAAAGTGTCATCTGAGATGATGTTCAAAACCCAAATAAAGAAAAGGAGTAAATCTTATAGCTCGATAGGGTAAGGTGCAGTCTAAACAGGAGGAGGGACAGATATGGCACCTTTAAGCAGACGCATGCTTGACTTTCTACAAGGGCAACATCAGAGACAGAGGATGGAGGCATGGATGAACTCATGCAAGATTGCTAGGGAATAAAGTCCCAAGGTAGACTAGGTAAATCATGTATTATGATGCTATGATGTTTCATCCATCTTAATACTCTCTAATGTGCTATTTAAATGTACTTGGGATAGGAGAGTGATGCCCCATGGCAGGTCACCCAAGATTTTCCTCATTTATCCTCTTTTGCTCATGTCCTTGTTTATAGGTTTCTGATGATAAGTATATATTTGCTCTCAAAAGGTAAATATTTGAGAAGGCAAAGAATATTTGTCCTGACTGGGATAGGAAAGAGCTTTCTCTTCACAACAGCAAATAAATTGGAAAAAAAGACATAATAGCAATTTACAGTAACGTTGGGTCCTGTTTATTCTCCTATAAACCACAGAACTGATGAAGGATTGACAAGTAATCATAGTTTGGTAGAAAATAAGTAAATGAATTTCATTGGCTAGATAACTGGAAACAGCAATTAAAGGCTTTTTTTTTCCCCTTCAAACTCCCCTCTAATTAATTGATAGGGGCAGAAAGTAGCTGTTTGATGGGAAAAGATTATGTCTCGGGGTGAGATCTCTAGGGTTTTATGTAGTTCTGCGTGTGGGAAGGCAGTGAAAGGGCCTGAAGCAGTTTTCCCTTTAATAGGACAAGAAACTGGAGATCTCACCAGCAAACAACAGTCCCTCACATGTGCTCACAGCCATGTGGTGAGTGGGTCTGCTCAATCAGTCATCCTCAATTCTCAGTGCTTGCTGTATATAATTTATGCACTTAACGCTTTACATCATAGTTACATGGCAGTGATTTCTAATAGCCAGTCCTTGAAATTGTTCTATTCTGTGATGTGGGGATAGGGGATAATTGTCTCACTCTGATTTTATTGCATTTCTGTGAGGAGAGCAAGTTGTAAATAGCTTCCTTTTATAAAAGGCAGAAATTCTAGCTGGTAAGGGTGGGATGGTACTTTATAAAAACTCTGTCCTTTTAGTAGCTCATTTCTTTCTTGTAAAGGGATAGTTGCTATCCTTGTGTTGATTAGATATTACATATACACATATGAATGCCTATATATTATAAAAATAAGGATTTAGCTACTGTTTGTTAGTACTGCAATTTATTATTTTATCCTTAAGACTTAGTTTTTTAGAGCTATTTTAGTTTCATAGGAAAGGTGATGGGAAGGTATACAGAGATGTCTTACATAGCCCCTGCCCATCCAGACTTAGCCACCTCCATTATCAACATCCTATCCTCGAGTGACTTGTCAGTTGTTACAATTGACAAACCTATGTTAACACATAATTATCCGAAGTCTGTAGTTTACATCATGATTCGCTTCTGGTATTATATGCTCTATGGGTTTATTCAAATGTGAAAAACATGAATGTATGATGATGGTATCATGCAGTTCACTAAAAATCACTTGCTCTCTGCATATTCATCTCTTCCACATGCCACCCACACTCCCAGTTCTTGAGAACAACAGTTCCTTTTATTTTCTCCATTGTTTGCCTTTTCCAGAATGTCATATAGTTGGAATCATACAGTATGTATGTAGCCTTTCAGATTGACTTCTCTCACTTAGTAAGATGCGTTGAAGTTTCTTCCATGTCTTTTTTGGCTGAAGAGCTCATTTCTTCTTAGCACTTGCCGTCACCATTGTTTGGATGTGTCATAATTTATTTACCCTTTCACCACTGAAGGACATCTTGGTTGTTTTATTCATGACAGGTAAGGTTTCTATAAACATTCATTGACAGTTTTTCTGCGTGAACATAAGTTTTTAACTTATTTTGGTAAATATCAAGGAACATGATTACTAGATCATATGATAAAAGTGTTTAATTTTATAAGAAACTATTAAATATTTCTTCCAAAGTGGCTATACTATCATGTATTTTCACCAGTAGTGAATGAGACTCTGTGTTGTTCCACATCCTTGCCAGGATTTGATATTGTCAAGTGTTCTGGAGTTTGGCTATTCTAACAGGTGAGTAGCTCAGTATTTTAAAATAAAATTGACTGGCTTATGAAATCCCAAATGATAGACTTCTGTTTAAAATTTTCATTTTATAAATTTAAATTCTTTGTATTCTTGTGCCATAAGTGCTTATCTTCTATATTAAGAAATCTCAGGAGTCACATTCATTATAATACCAAATATTATTCTATAAATCTGTGTATCTGGGTGAAATATGAAATTTGGAATGAAAGGAGATATGAAAGAAATGGATTTAAAACACTTACATTAGAGTTTATATGAGGCTCATGAAGGATTCTTATTTTTAGGGTAAGACCCAATATTTATTAACGAGTTTAGAGATTTGATTCTTAGACTCAACCTGTCCCTGGCCAGTTGTGCAAGTGCTCATATCTAGTTTAGTGTTCCAAGCCTTCGTTTTCTCATATCCAGAATGAGAAGGAGTGATTAAATGATTTCTAGGAACAATTTTATTGCCAATATTCGATAATTCTTGGTCAATATACAGTTAACATGATTGGTTTCTCTTTATCCATAGCTTTCAATGTGGATATCAACATTTTAAAATGGTAATGAATGTAATATTTTCCATATTTCATATTTAGAATAATCTATATTTGTCTGAGGGATGACAGATTTATAATTTTAAATTTTTATCAATTTAAAATGTTTGAACATTTCCAAAACCATGTAAGCAATATTCTTATTAGAAGAGACAAATCAGCCTAGCACTGGACAGTCTGAATTAAATAGGTGGTATATAGAATACTACTGCTTTATTTGTTTGTTTCTTTGTTTTCAAAAGGCTTGAATTCTTTTGAAAACTGGCAATTACTCCACATTCAGAGTACACAATTTTAATAGGAGTTGACTGAGTGTTTATCCTGTGCCAGGTACTTGATAACAAATCTATCAAGTAGATATTACCAACCCTGTTGTACAGATGAAGTAGTCAAGGCACATACTAATTAAATAACTTGCAAAAGTGCACACTATTATATTGAAAGTGGGCAATATATGAATATAGAATGGTATTTCTTAAATAGTATATTACACTTTATTGCAAAGTAGCTGTTTGCATTCAAAATAAGGCCTGTTGTATAGTAAGCTCTCAATAATGTTGACTATTATTAGCTGCAAAGTGAGATATAAACAGTGATCCCTGGCACATAACTTTATTTTTCTAAGCTTTATTTTAATTTATCAGTCAGGATCCTGGCAGAAAGCAGATGGCATGCAACAGTAATTAAAGAGAATTTAACAAAGCTATTCATTCAAAAGTTGTGGGAAAGGTTAAGGGAAACCAAAGATGGATGGAGCTTTGCCTTTAGGCTCACAAGGACTGGATTGGCACCACCAGATCAGGAGGTCCTGGGGAGGAAGAGTTACTGGAACCTCCAAACGCTGGAGCTGTAGCCAGGACTGCCTAATAGGGTGCTGTGGCTTCCCATTGAGCAACACAGCCACTGCCCACCCCAGGCTTGAAGTGATGATGCTGGGAAAGGAACTCAAATTTCCTTCTTCTCCTTCCTTCAGTCTCCTGCTGCCCTCTCCATTGACCAAGCCCAACTAGAAACCAGAATGCAAAGGGAGCTAGGTAAGACAGTCTATAGAGGTGAGCATCCTGGTGGCCCAGAGTACAGTGGAAAATGGCAGCGAGATCTGGTGAGGAAGAGAAAATCTAGTATATTTACCTGCTCTGAAATGGAATTTACTAACCAGTATTTTTTTAAGCCTACAAAATGCTGTGTCGAAGGGTGTGGAATATTTCAAATATAAGTGACAATGTCTATGCTCTCAAGGAGCTTAATTTTCAGAATAAATTTAAGACACCACTGTACAGTTATAATGTTATAGGGCAAACTCAGAAGAGATTGTGTAAATCTGGGTGAGTAACTTAAAAATAATTAGGAGTCAACTTTTTCATCTTGACAAATGAGAATAGAAGTGATACCTTCCTCACTGGCCAAAGTTAAGTATTAAATCTGCTAAATTATGGAAATCATATAGAACAATGCTTGCTATATGAGTTGATAATATTGGCTACTGTTGTTATCTGACAAGCAGGATATAGAAGGTGTGAATAAAGATGGAGAACTGTTGGACCTCCCTGGTGGCGCAGTGGTTAAGCACTGCGCTGTGAAGCTGTTGGCAGCTGCGACGTGAGTCTGACACCCAGCCGGGGAGATTCCCACATAGCGCAGCAGACCTCTCCTGCCTCACTCGCTGCTCCTCTCAGCAGTGTATTTCTGTTGATATGCCTGTTCTGCTCCCCACTCAGTGTCTGGTGAACCCTCTCACAGCCCCACACCTCTGGCCTGTACCCCAGATTGTATGCATGAATAAATAAATCTTAAAAACAAAAAAAGATGGAGAACTGTTCCCAGAGGAGAGAACATGACCCGTGAGGACTGACTTGGACATCTCTAAGGTCAGTTCTAGGTTCTGAGATTTCATGGCAGTTCCTCAAGGTCAAACTATAGAGACTGGCAGTGTCAAAAATACTGCCAACTTCTGATGTGCACTTAACCACCTGGCCAGGCTTCTCCCCTTCCCTGAATCTATAGACTGCATGACACAACCTTACTCAGGATAATCATAAGCGAAATACTACATCATCTATTTAAATATTCTAAAAAGCATATATTAAAGATGATGGTATTGATGATCTAAAATACTTACTGGCACTTGAACCCAAGGCAGTAAGGCATTTTATAAATCAGCCAATATCACTTGTATACTGGTTCTAAATTTTGAGTTCTGGAGCTATATATCACAGATGTCTTTCTGTAGTCAGTGCTTTCCTCCTTGGAAGGCAATTTATTATTTTTATCAATATTAATGTAATTGTTATTATCTTTAGATGAAGTGCATGTGTCTGTCCATATCTGGTGTGCACAAATTTCTTTTGGATCAATGAGAAGCATGTGGCTGAATTTTCCTTTCTCTGAAAAATGTGCAAATGTTTATTGCTAAGAGGTTTTTTTTCCACCATGTTACTAAGTAGTTTCAGTTTTAATTTGGTTCTATTCTTTGACAAAGAATTATATCTAATCAATAGAACAACAGGAGTTGTCCTTTTGCAGTGAGAAATGAACTTCTAATTTAAAAGGCAGAATAAGACCCTCCTGCCTCTGCCCCCATAAGCTGGAATTTTTTAAGGTCTGTTTTCACCTGTGGTATTGCCATGCATCCTGCAGTAGAAAAACAAAGGTAGTAACTCTTTCCCATACTATGATGGTGTTATTAAGTAGTAGTAATATTTTATTAAAATGTTAAAGACTATAAATAAGAACAGAAAAATGCTGAAGGGAAATCCTGCTTCCTATTAAAAAAAAAGAATAATGTAAAAATGCAACATGGTAACTTAGTTTGACAGGCTTTTAAAAATTTTCTGTGTTGCTAAGGGGGCTTCATGGTAGGTATAGAAATGGGCTTAAAACAAGTTCTTAGAACAAGCTTTTGCCCAACAGCAGTTACAGCATTTCTTAGCAGCAACCCTGTCCATATGGAAGAGAGAAAAACTAGAAGTGAAAATTGCATCATCCCTCCCATATCAGACAAGTTAATTAGTTGGTCCATAATCACAGACTCTGCTCCAATTGAAAAGAACAGCTTTTCCCTTTTGAATAAAAAGACACAGAAGGTGCAATACCTATGTAATTCATTAACTGTAAGAATGCTTTGAAGAAAGAAATTCTGAATTTAGGTTATTCTGAACATCAGCATGTATTAACCAGGGTTGTGGTAAGACTTTTGCTGTTTCCCAAAACAAATTTAAAAAGTGAAACTTTCCTTTTTGTCTGTTAGAAGCAATTTAAGGCATTTGGAACTTTTTGTGAAGTTTTTAAAGATATTAAAACACTATTATTTACTGGAGTGAATAAACTATGGAGACTTGTGCTTGAAAAAGCAGTTAAAAAATGTCAGCTATGAAGTAGGTCCTAACGAAAATTGAAAACGGGAAGTTCTGTACCTAAATTCCTGACTATAATGTGTCACCTACCTATCAATACCTACTTAAGGAATCATGTACATAAAAAGAGGGACTTTAAGGTAGCTGGAAAGGTGATTCTGGCTAATTAGGGAGTTAGGGAGCTGGGGTGTTGAAACAAACAGAAAGGAGCCAGTGATTTGCTGTTTGGAAATAAACCTGATCAGCCATTTTTCTAAGCTTAGGAGAGATTGATCCAATTTCCCTTTCCTGCCTCCTATTCCCAATAGAAGAGGCAGGAAAATTAGAAAGGGTGGCATTTAGTTTCTGAGAAGAGAGTGAACTAGCATAGTCTGCTGCTTCTTCCCCCAAAACTATATGCAGAAAATATGGAAGCAGAGACAAACCTGGAAATGATGTAAAAAACTGTGAAATCCCGAGGGGTGCAGGCAGCGGCAGCAGCGGCAGCAGCAGCAGCGGACACAATGCAGCCTGATAGAATTGCAGCCGTGGGAGGAAAGTTTAGGAGAAAGATTTTGATTTTTCTGGGTCTTGCTTTTCTGGATGTTACTTCCAGATTGCTTTTTCCTCCTCATCTGCAAAGAAATCTGCAATAGCATCCTGGACCTTGAGGTGCCTGGGGAGTAACGTTAGGGTCTGCAAGGTCTCTGCTGGTGAGGTGCTAACGGAACAGATGTCAACTGCCAGGTATCTAACTTCCTGCCTCAGTTCCCTTTAAATGTTAGGACTAGCAGATTTTGTTTTAGAGACTCTATTATCTTCAAAATGATTCAGTTTGTATGGTGAAAAAGAGAAGACAAGTGTCAGAGAGGATGTTTGCTATGCTGAGGCCTCCACTTTCTCATCCTTTCCCTTTTGTTTAAATACATCAGGAGGAATATAACTTAGGCCCTTCCTTAATCAATACTACCAGTGTCCTGAGCTCACAGAGGAAAAAAATATATAGATATTGGGAACAACCTCTGAAAGAAAGGTGACAAAATAATGGCATGTGAAACAGAATTCTGGAGCAGGTAGACTAAGAATTTAAAGTAAATTTAATTGAAATACTTATCTCTGAATATTGATAAGAAAGGATTAATAAAACATGGGAGAAGTCATAACACAGAATTAGTGGAAAGAGTGAGCATGGAAAAAAAAAACCAACTAATAGTTGAAATAAAGAACAGAAAAATAATCCAAAAGATATAGCTGAATAAAGGTTAGTTTGCTGAAAGATCAGACTTAATATTCTCAAAAAGTATGAGGAAAAGATAAAAAGGAAAATATAACAAATCAAAAGATTTAGAGAATAAAAATATCAATATCCAGGTAATAAGGAAAGTGGTTATGGTTGGAAAGCAAAGGAAACACATATAAAGAATACTAAATTATCTTAGTTAAAAAAAAAAGAGGACAGAGCTCTTAATTAAAATATCACATAAGGTAAATTTTCTATACTACAGATTATCTATCTATAAAATGGGGATAATAAAATGTATGCCCTAACTCTTATAAAGTTAATGTTAGGATTAAATAAGTTATATATACATATATATATATATATATATATGTATATATATATATATATTTTCCCCCCCTTACATCATTGTTCATTTATTTGTACAATATTTGATTTCTCCCCTCAGGTGTAGTCTCCATAAATATCCCACCACCACATCACCATGAACCATCACCATAGTCCTTGGGCTCTTTCCTCCTCTGATTTGAACCCACTCCCTCCCTTTCCCCTGCTGTATGTCTTGCATCTATAATTTGCATGCTAGTTTTGTCTTTCTTTCTGACCTTTTGTTCGGTTTCCCTTTATTCTTCCTATAAGTGAAACAAACTGATATTTTTCTTTTTTCTTCTGATTTATTTCACGTAACTCCATTCAGGTTGTTGCAAATGGTATGAATTTATTTATTTTTTTGATTACTGAATAGTATTCCATTGTATATATACACCACATCTTCTTGATCTAGTCATCTGTTTGGGGACATTTAGGCTGTTTTCACAACTTTATTGGAAATAGTGCTGCAATTAACATAGGAGTGCAGGTGTCCCTTCCAACTAATGTTTTTGTGTCATTTGGGTAGATTCCTTGGAGTCATATGGTAGCTCCATTTTTAGTAATTTGAGGGTCCTCCACACAGTTTTGCATAGTGGCTGGAGCAGTTTGCATTCCCACCAGCAGTGTAAGAGTTTATTTTTGTCCATATCCTCATCAGCATTTGTTGTTGACAGTTTTTTTGATATAGGCCATTCTTTCCATTATGAAGTGGTATCTCATTGTGTTTTTAATTGCATTTCCCTAATTATAAGTGATATTGAGCATTTTTTCATATGCCAGTTGGTCATTTGCTTTTCTTTTTTTGAGAAGTGTCTTTTTAGCATGTCTGCCCATTTTTTGACTGGGTCATTTGCTTTGTTTTTGTTGAATCATGTGAGACCTTTGTAGATCTTTGATATCAGTCCCTTATCAGTTGTATGTAGTCTGCAAATGTTT
Source organism: Scalopus aquaticus (assembly GCA_004024925.1). Classification (NCBI taxonomy): domain Eukaryota; kingdom Metazoa; phylum Chordata; class Mammalia; order Eulipotyphla; family Talpidae; genus Scalopus; species Scalopus aquaticus. The sequence goes on along the minus strand of PVIJ01005598.1, from coordinate 41,590 downwards.
TCTCCCAATCAGTAGTGTGTCTCTTTGTTTTGGTCATTGTCTCTTTTGCTATACAGAAGCTTTTTAGTTCAATTTAGTTCCAGCTGTTTATCTTTTCCTTCATTTTCTTTGCTTCTGGAGATGAGTCCTGGAAGATATTTCTGAGATGGATGCCATGGAGTGTTGTGCCTGTGTTTACATGTATAGCATCTTTTATGGTTTCAGGTCTTATATTCAAATCTTTAATCCATTTTTGAGTTGGTTTTTGTGTATGGTGTGAGGTAGTATTCTAGTCTCATTCTTTTGCATGTTGTAGTCCAGTTTTCCCAGCACCATTTATTGAAGAGTCTATCCTTGTTCCATTGCATTTTCTTTGCTCCTTTGTTACAGATTAGTTGACCATATATGTGTGGCTTTATTTCTGGGTTTTCAGTTTGGTTCCTTTGGTCTGTGTGTATAAACCAGTTAATATATTAAAGCCATTAGAATAGTGTCTTATACAAAATCACTATTTTAGTATTAGGTTTTATTATTATCATTATTATAATTATTACTATTATAATCACCTGGATGTTTTACAATTAAGTTCAACAAGTAGAAGAAACTTTCATAGTAAATGAACATATCACCTACCAAGGAAAAATATTTAGATTGACATCAGGCTGTTACCAGCATACTACATGGTTGAATCAAAGCACTTATAGCCAATCAGTCTTTAGAATATTTACCTTCTGGAATCCCACTTTGAAAAATTCTCAGAGAAATATTGAAATAATGAGATGCATAAAAGTATGAGGCTGGTACATGAAGTAACAGTGGTCAAAAAACTAAATGATGTTATGATTAAAGAAGCACAAGTTGAGAAAAAATAAATACTAAATAAGCTTAACACTGTGTTGGAGGTGGGAGCCAGGGAGTGAAGACCAAACTGATAATACATCTGCAAGATACAAGCATTATTGTAGTTAGAAACTAATAAAGGGAAAATAAGGGAGAACCCATAATATAGATCTCAAGTTAGGGGTAACCATAGTAAGGCTAAAAATAGTAAGAATTTTCATGCATTTCTGACAGGAATGATGATGCCTAAGTTGTCAGTCAAGTGTTAATCTACACATACAATGTCCCAGCAACTTCATTCCTGTGTCTGCAATGCAGAGAAATTACTACAACAGGAGTCTCTATGGGGACAAATATGAGAATGTATATGGTGCTTGTTGGATGGTTGAGGCAAGTGGAGTGACACAGAAAAATCACTTGGCAGTTGTCCTGGGGCCGTGAAGCCAATACACGGCAGGGGCAGTGACTTTATTGTCCTGCTGCTGTGGCATGTACAATCAGGGTAGTGGGTAAATGGTGAATATTCAACCTCTAGGAGTGGTAACAGGGAGAAAGGAAGAAACTATGGGTCAAAATGGGATACTGACAAGTCTTGAAAGTCAGTCATTGTTTAATCTGAAGACAAGTGATTGTAATGTGCAATGAACTTTTGTGAACTTTTGTGCCATCACATTCTTTCAGTATTGCACTGTTAGTTATGGATCCAAAAATAGAGAGCAGAAACTGAGGAGGAAAAAGACTGGTTTCGTCGTTAGATGGATTAAGGCAGCATGTTCACATTTTGAATGAACCCTTAAGTATATATTTTAGGATTGGAATTCAAAGGACCCAGGTGAAACAATACACTTGATTCAAACTCCCCCATCATTATCGGTACATTTTCAAACAGTGTTGTACATGGTATAATGATGGTTCCAAAATCTTGCAGTACTGTTGAATCAAAAAATTTTCTTTTTTGATGGAAAAATTTAACTAGTTTTTAATGTTAGACTCAGAGTATGTGTTAAGTGCCTAACTCTGGGAGCAGACTGGGTGTTCAAAGATCAACTTTACTGTGTACTTTTTTAGTGAAATAATATATGTAAATGACCTGATACCTAATAGCTGTCAAGTGTTCCCCTTATTTCCTTGTATTTAATTATATATCTGATTGAAGAGATGACTCATCACTTATGTGATTCATAAATCACATTTATGTGAATATGTTCAAATTGGGCAAAGCTAAAATGTTAGATTCATCTCATTCTCATTGCTCAGTTTGGGCATAAAACCCAGTTGCATTCTTCCTTAAGGACAATGAGGTTGGCTAAGTAGTATTTTGGACTTGGTTTGACCAATTTGTATGGAATGAATTTAGTCTATTATTCTACAGTGGGCTCTGAATTTTTGGGTTAATGAAATGCCCTGCAAGTTACAAACAACTATTTTTGGTGTTATATAAATTTGCACTGTTAACCTTATCTATTAATTTATAATGCTAGAGTATATAATTATAAAAATGATTATTATCACATATCTTTCACATACATATTTTTAGGCAAAATAAAGTAGCTGTTTTACTCTATAATTTTCAATCACTTCAAGTCTTCTATTGAGCAATACCTTTTTGGACATTTGGACTTGGAAGATCATAGTTTATGATATGGATAGTGAGATTTACTCCACATTTGCTCTTTCCTCTAGCTTGAAAGGATATAATTGATATTGCCAATTTAGTCTGATAAACAGCTTAGGGATTTCGAATGAGGAAAATGCTGAAAAGAATAATTATATGTGTCAAAGCATGTGTAAACATTAATTAATAAAATGTTTGATGACTTAGGTACTTAATATTCATTTTTAGATAATTTCTACAGTAAATGGGAGACCAGATTGCTTAAAGAGTAGATGTGTCATTCTCCAAAGGAAACATACAGGTGACCAACAGGTGTATGACAAGATGCTCACCATCTCTTATTAGGGTAACAAAAATAAAAAACACAGTGCGATATCACCTAACACCTGTGAGGATATCTATTATCAAAAAGATAAGAAACAGTAAGAGTTGTAGAGGATGCAGAAAGAAGGAAAACATGAAACACTTAGTGGAAACATAAAATTGGTATAGCAATTCTGGAAAACAGTATAGATATTTTTCAAAATATTAACAGAAATGCTATATGATATAGTTATCTAATTCTGAGTATTTATTCAAAGGGTACAAAAGCACTAAATCAAAGAGGTATATGCACCCTCATGTTCATTGTAGCATCATCCATTATGGCCAAGAATTGAAGCAACCTCAGTGCTCACTGACAATGGGCACTGAAGACATGGTCTATAGACACAATGGGATACTTCTCACTGTTAAACAAATGATGGAAATCTCTCCACGCCTACAACAGAAATAGAGGATATGTGCTTAGCAAACTAAGTCAAGTGGAGAAAGACAAGCATCATATGATTTCACTCGTGGGAAATACAGAAATAAAACAGATGAATGAATCAAATAATCGAAACTTTTAGACAATAAGAACAAAATATTGCTTACTGGAGGGAAGGAGGAAGAAGGGTAGGTAGATCAGGTAAAAGGAGTCAACAGATTTCACTAACAATCTGTTGACCATAATGTAGGATATACAGATGTTGATTTAAAAGACTATACACCTGAAACCTATATAATGTTATAAGCCAATATTTCTTTAATAAAACAAAAGAGAGGATGTAGCATATTTACAAAGAGATGGTGTGTGGTGTGTATTACCGTGTGTGTGTGTGTGTGTGTGTGTGTGTGTGTGTGTGTGTGTGTGTGAAAAAAGGAAGATTAATTTAGGAGAAAAAAAGTGAGAGTCTAAATTACTTTAAGTTTAGTTGATTATTTAAACAGCTGAAAAATGTAAACATGACAATCTTCAAATATAGGAAAGAAGGCAAGGAAAACCAACTAGAGCTTCAGTTCAGTCATAATTATGAAGTGAAATTAAAATTCTATTTCCTCTGAAAGTTTTTCTGATCCTTAGCTGGGAGTAACTTCTTATTCGGACTTCCTAGTGCCTCTCCTAAAGCACTCAGGACTTTGCATGGTAGTGATTTATGGACACTCTGCGGGGTCTTATGATATTGCAAGATTATAAACTAATTGAGTAGAGAATTTATATCGGATTCTACCTCAGTGTGGAAGGCAACAGCTTTTAATAGAAAGCATGGTGTTTAGCAAGGCTCAGTTTCAAGCCCAGCTCTGCCGTTTTCTAACCATCTGAAAACTAGCGTTCACATTTTTCTGGTTTGATTTCCTCATATATAAAATAATGGTAAAATACTTAGAGCATTGGGGAGAGATTTTATGAAATAATCCACTTCCCTTGTGTATATTGAATATATGATAGCTCTCTTCACTGATGTTTCTGAGAATTCCTTTTTTCCATGTGGAAGATGTTCCTATTAATTTGAACTGAGTCAGTTATTTCACAACTGCATATCTCACTATTGAAAAAGTAACCACTATGTTTGTCAAATATTATTTGTGGGATATATTTTTATTTCAACCCCATTCCCAATGTGCGCTTGCACATTTTCTCTCTCTCTCTCTCTCTCTCTCTCTCTCTCTCTCTCTCTCATTTATTCCATGGTTGTAGTATTTCCCATTCTCTTAAGTGGAATTAAGTGGAATTTAGGTGAATGCCATGACTTTTTGGATTACTTTCAGACAATCAAAAATCTCTGGTGGGAAATGTGTTGGTCTTATTTCATGTGCTAATTAAAACTTCAAGCTTTAAGTTAGGCGCCTCACCTTTTCTCAGCTCAGTGCTATTGCAGGATAGTCTTTGCCTAGGGGGTCAGTGGGACAGATGCTGATTGGCCTCTTCTCTTTTCCACTGACTTATGGTGACCCTATCCCTCCAAATCACAATTTTGTAAACCAATGTTACCTCAACATAAAAATTAAAAAAATAAATCCAAAGTAACAGGAAAGTTATAACTTCATGAATACTGTTCACAAATTTGTGCCATATTCTCAGATTTTTTTATTTGTGTGTGTATATACATGTATGTATGTATGTATGTATGTATGTATGTGATGTGATTTTGTCTTCCAGGTAGTGTTAATGGATTCTGTAGGCTCAGGTTCTCCCCATTGCTGGGAAATGTCTATCTACATTTCTTTCATGTGTATGGAGTACTTTCTTTGGCTCAATAAGAGCTTCTTGTGCTCTTAAATTGTTGTTAAGCCTTCCTCTTATTTAGTCAACCAAAACTTACTAAGCCCCATGGTACATCAGAAGCTCATCTATGTGGAGTGATTAGTGAAAAAAACAAATGTTTATACCTTTAGGAAATACATTTTAGAGAAGACAGAACAACAAAAAATAGATACAGCAAGTAAATATCAGCGTGCTGGAATGTATAGTATGGAATGGAGTATGTGCTATGGAATATGCTTTGGAATGTACAATGGAAACAAGAAAAATTAGAGCAGGTTAGGGAAAACCAGTTGTGCATGGGTTGGGCTAAATTACAGCTTTAGATAGGGTGACTGTCACTTTCATTGACAAAGCACTTTGCAACTCTGTATTCTTATGTGCTCACTCTTTTGCAATGTGACTTTGCAACTCAAGTAGAATCTCTCAGTCTCTTGATTACTTACTTGGTCATGTGATTTGCTTTGGTTCATAGGCATTAATATGAACAAAGCAGAGTTCGGAGATGTTTGTGCATTGGGACTTGGCCTCTCGTTGCTCGGAACTCTACTAAAAGAAGAGGCCTAGTTTTCCCTGATGATGGATGAGAATCCAAGGAGACAGAGTTTTTAGCTTTACAAACCATTTTATTTTATTTTATTTTTTATGTTTTAAAAGGACAGGTTTGTTAGGAAAAGAAAAAGAGAAGACTCTTACAGTCACAAGCAGGCAGGAGAGCTGCCTGCAAACTATGTTAGATAAGGACCCTAAAGACCATTCAACTGAGGTCATTCTGGACCATCTAGCTACAGCTGAGCTGGCACAGACAAGATTAGACTAGCCAACCCATAAAATCATGATCAAGAAACTGTGGCTGCTTTAAACTGTTGAAATTTGTGAATGGCAATAGTTGACTGAAACACTGACATTTTGACAAATGCTTCCAGAAAGTTGGGGAATGTGCTCTGTGAATAATTAGGAGAACAGCCTTTGAAAGCAGAAAAGAAAGGGAGAGGTGGAGGGAGTGAGCAAAGGGAGGAGAATAAGAGACCAAGCTTATAAAGTTAAGGATTCTGCAGCTTGGTAAATAATTTGGCTTCAATGCAGAGTGTTATAGAGAATTTCACACTTTAAGCCAGCTACCCCTCCAGGCAGCCAATTAATCCTCCAGGAAGCCTCAAGCCAATTTTTCTCTTTGGTGGCCCAACTTTGCCTTGATAAACTCCAAGAGAGATTCATTTTAGTCTCCTCTCCAATCCTCTCTCAGACATGCAGCTAGCAAAGCTGTAACTGTAGGCTCAGGCTTTTCAGACTTCTAAGATAGGAACTGGTTACCACTCTTCATATCCTCCAAGTGCAAGTGAAGAATAATAAAGTTTGTTCTTACAATAGTATGAACCATCCCTTGAAACGCTCTAATTTAGGAAAAGAGACTAAGCGCCCTCCATATCACCTCTATCTTTACAAAAGAATAGGATTCATAAGACACATAATGACTCTTTAAAAAAAAATTCTCCTGAAATTTCAAGATCTTTGCTCCCTGATCACTGTTTAGCGGACAGGTAGATTGTTATCTAAAAACACAGCAATGTTTTTGCAATCTCCTTTTGTTAAGACCTGAATATTAGTTTTGTGCCTTAGTTAAGAATGTGATATCTATTATTTTATCACTTGTCTTATCAGTTGCACCTGAAATTATAACTAACATAGGTGCCTTTTAATATCCTGTTAGTGTAACATCTATCCTGAAGTCTAATTTCCCATGGTAGAAGAGGACTTATTTTTAAAACCTCTATCTTCAAAAGGATTATTTTGGATACCATCCATTACAGTCTGACTGATTCCCTTGTAAAAAATATAATTACTCTCTTTTATTTAATATTTGGTAGTAACTTCATTTATTTAATATCTAGTGGTGATTTCATTTATTTAGCTACCATGCTTTTGTTAAGTATCTACTGTACTCTTGCAAAGTGTCAGGTTCTGAATTAGTTTCTGGAGATATGGAGAGAAGAAAGACATAGTTCTTGACCTCAGCAGCTCATGGCTGATTGGTCAACAATTTGAAAAGTAATTTTAGAGTTGTTTAAAATATATTTGATGAGTATATTCACTTAGGGATTTTCATATGGAAATAAAAGAAAAACTTAAAAACGCATTAAGCAATAAAATATATATATATGGACCCTTACAATAGGACATCTAGTAGGTGGGCACCTTCAGGGTTGATTTAATCTAAGCCTTAGTTCCATTTCTCTAGTCCCTGTTGTCCTCTGTTACTTAGCTCTATTTTAAGTCTAGTAATGAGATGGTTGTATTAACTCTGAATTCATTCCCAGGCCTAGCAGCATCCAAAGGAATAGAGAAGGAGCTGGTTGCAGAAATAATCATAGAAGCAACCCCCAATATATCTGATTTGAGTCACATACCATTACAGAAATAATGCAAATACCCCTGGGAAATCAAGTGCTTCCCCAAGCTGGATGTGGGTTAGCTTGAGTGTGAGTGTGGTTGATTACTTGAGTGCTGTGTTGACAGCACCACACTGACAAGTGGGAGTCATGGAGCAGGCTACATAATGCAGGATGCTGAAGAGCGAGATCCTGGCCTTTTTGTTGATAGAATAACCATACAGCATCAGTTGTAAGGAGAAGGAGGACAAAAAGAAAAGGGAGGGGCGAAGCCAGAAAATGTACTCTGTCATCTATGGTATCAGGGGTTGTGAGCCTGCCCTCCAGGTACTGCTCTTTTACTCAATGACTCGGTATTGTAATTGAGATCAAACCCTAGATTCCCAGCCAAGGTTCAACAAGGGGGTCCACTGATCAGGTTCCGGGGTCCCTTGTCATACATCCGTCAAAGGTCCCCTGGGCATTCCTGGTCATACAGCCTTCCCAGGGCTTTCTGCGCTTCATTGATTTAAAAGGCATCTTATAAGGTTGGGCACCTGTAACTGATTGACTGGGCAGTTCTGACCTTGTATGGGAATACAGAATCATAGGTATCAAAAATGGTGGCAAAACAGGCTACTTAAGATTAGCAGACCCACACTTGAGTAATTTCCAGATTCTGTTAGAAAGAAGTGTTACGTGACAGGGAGAAGAGCACCCCAGAAACCCTAAATCTATCTGCTCTAAATAGGTTCTGCCATCTGCCACATGAAGACAAAACATATAGACCTTAAATGAAAAGAAGTTTAATACAATTAGTGTGCAATCCAGAAAAGACAAAGAATATAGTTTCCAAATCAAGCACCCAAAGTTACACATCCCCTCGTGGGTGAAAGTCCACCCAAACAGGATTTGGCCCAAAGCAAGGCCTGAAAGCCTGCAACAAGTCTAAAGCATCTTCTGGTGGGGATCCATAGAAAAGGGTCAGAAATAGACAAGTATGGGAGGAAAAGAACAAAACCAAAATCAAGATAAAAGCTGCCATTGTTAGCCTCCCCACGGGTCTCTCACCCACATCTGTTTTAATGGGCGCAAGACCAAGAAGCAAGTGCAGTTTTATCACAGGTCTCTATGCTTCACGTGCCTTCTTCAGGTCTCCTTCTTGCTCCCCATCTTGCTTTCTTCCTTCTCAAGTCTCCTCTCCAGCTTCTCCTTCTCCCTTGGGTGGGGCAGGGAACCTGGAACTTCCCCTTTTCCTGGGGGCCACCCTGTTACAGAGGAAGGGGTGGATTAATGTTTAGTTGGTAAGAATGACGACTGCTGTAGGTCTTAGACAGGGGTGGGCAATGGCGCTCAGTCTGGATGTTGGGGAATGGATCAGGAAATGAACCTAGTGTGGGAGTAATGTTTTCGATGCCGTTGGTGCCTTCGTCTAGACCTGGGCTTGAAAATCCCTAGGAAATCTGTTAGGATTTGCTATTCCTGACCTTGGATATTTCTCCACCTCTTCATACCAGCAGTCATATCTGATGAATCCCTTCAGATCATACTCTAAATACACTGGCCATGATTCTACTCCAGGGAAATCAATCACATGCATTTGCCCCAAAGTCCCATGATCCACAGACTTGTTATAAAGGCTGATGTCAATATTCAAATCAGGAAGAAAGAATCTCTGCAAGAGCTTCAGCATTTGAAGTAGAGAAGTAAAGACTGTTGTTGAGGAAGAACTGTTTTCTTTCCTTTAAATCTATGGATAAACATTTCCTGCCTGCTGCCAATATTGATATGTATCATTATCTCTTTCTTAAATTTAAAAACATTTCTATTAATGTTCTTTTCACTGTATCAGATTTGTTTTCTTGGATGAGAATGATAATGATAGCCAGATTTTCATAGGTTGCCTTTATCCACTTTGGTTCTGTTTTGTTTTCAGCAGACTTAATGAAGCAAATAAAGATTTACCAGTCCTCCAGACACTTTTTCAATCTTTAGCAAAGGAATGTGAATGTAACAGTTGCTGATGAAGAATGACAGAGCATTTTGGTGAGTGCACATAAAATTGTTGTTTGTTCAGCTTATAACAAATACATGTTAAATTTAATTTCAAGTTTTCTCTTCCTTCTCTCTGTGAACCTTTGCTTGGGAATGCTTCTCACGGCCAAAATGTGTTCCCAAATTGGATAGACATGCTGTTACTTGTGAGAATAAATGAGTCTCTAAGATGGGCGGCCTGGTGCTCACACTGCCAGTCCCACTGCGGCCTGCAGGCCAGTTGCCAGTTTGTAGCTGTGTCCAGGCACAGATCAGCTTCCTGATTTTCTCCCTCTTCCCAATCTAATTATTTGGAGACCTTCAAGCTTTCCAGAAATATCTGCAATTAGTCAGATGGTGTCTAGGGCTTTGTTTAAAATTACAATAGAAAATTTATCAAGACCATTTGGTCTAATCTCTCTCCTCATCTTCCCAATGGATTTTTCCTCTTCTCTCTGGAGAGTGAGAAATGAAGTTTCATGATGATTACGTAATTACAGAGAATAATAACAATAATAATGCCTGAAATTATTACTGTGCCATTAAGAAGAACGATGCGTAAAGATAACCCCTTGTCAAATTTATAGAGCTTTCTTCCAGAAGATCAAACAGTGAGCACTTGCTAGCCTTGTGATGTCCTTTTGCTGACAGTGGTTAGAGCGCTGTGGTCTTAGAAACCAGGGTCATGAGTTCCTAGTTTGCTAGAGACTCCACCTGTGTCGAGTATCTAAGCACAGAGGCTGGGGAAAAACCATTGTTCAATAATTCTAGTTATTGCATTAACGGATAAATTAAAAATAGGGAAAAATTTTTGATGTAAACAAAGGTTGTATTTCATTGTAAGTAACCTTTTTCTAACTGCTTATTAATTTTAAAAATTTTTTAAACATAGTATTCTTTCTTCCATCATTGTTAATTTTTGGACAATATATGATTTCTGCCCTTAGGTATGGTCACCAATAGTTCTGCCACCACCAAAGCACCCATAGTCCTTCACCATAGTCCCTTGTGCTCTTCTCCCTCCTGTTTTCGCCCCTCCTCTTCTCTCCCCCGCTCCTGGATGTCTAATATCTTTGGATGCTTATGTCCAAGTAGTAAATATCTAATTAGGCAAAGATTATAAAGAGAAAAATATGCATCTATACGTTAAGTTTGATCTCTAGTTCTGCTCTTCTCTAACTGGGTCCTTGAGAAAACCACAACCTTTTGGAGTCTCATTCCTCACCAGTACACTGGAGCTTAAAAACACACATATTTCGTTAAAGGCTTTCATTAATGCCACTTTAAATACGAACTTGAAAGTCTCATACCCAGTCTTATTTTCATCCTCATCTCCCCAGAATCAGTCACTTCATAAATTGGATATGAATTCTTTCAGTTACGAACATAAATGTATACATCAATAAAAATAGTATTTGTGCCTACAACTTTAAAAATGTCATAGATACTATCAAACTATATATACACTATCCTGAAACTTTTTCCCTCTTCATTACAGTCTTTCAAGATCTTGATAATATACACTATCTTATAACACATGCTATTTAATTCTCCAGTGTGTGAGAAGCAGTTGAGCATAACACTTAAGAGGAAACAGATTTTGGAGACACACCATCTGGGTTTGTAACCCTGCTGTGCCATATATTGCTGTGGAACCTTGGGGAAGTTACTTAAACTTTCTGTGTCTCAGTTTCCTCATTTACAAAATAGGAATTGTAATAATAGCTATATCATGGGTTTGTTACAAGTATCAAAGAAGTTAGCCTCAGAATCGTAGCGATACATATGTGTTTTCTAAATGAAAGAAAGCTGATGTACATTTTCTTTGCTTTTAGTATTTTACTATTGCTAACAGTGTTTCAAAGCACATCTCTAATGTATATCTTCATTCAAGGGGTGTTCCTGAATAGTATTTACATGTGAAGTTGTTCCCTCACGGGGTTCATGTATTTCCATCTTTATTAGATGATCCTACTGTTGTTCTACACTCACTTATGTTCCTTTTTAATTAAAAAATTATTTAGTATTTTTAATGGTATCTTTTTTTGAGGTAATATTGGTTTATAAAACTGTGTATGAATTATAGGTATCCATTCTAGTTGAGTGCCCTTAGCAAGTTGCTTAGTTTCTCTGTGCTTTAGTTTCTGATTTTCTAAATCTGAATATAACAAAATGTGGAGTTCTTAAATTGGATGTAGTATGTAGGTCATAAGATTTCTTTGAAGAGTAAATGATATTGCAAGAGGGTGGTCCTCAGGAATGGGGCGTGTCCCAGGACCCCACCCCCATCTCAGGCTGGAGAGTGCCATCATCACCGAAGAAAGGATACTGAGGACTGAGGGAGGAGTTAAGGAGAGGTTTTGAGACTTAAAACCAGACCTGGGGGGTTGGAGGGGGCTTTTGCTCCATGGTGTGGATTGGCCAGAGTTTTTTCCTGAGTAGGCGACAAGAGTCCAGCTCAGCGAAACTGGTAGGACGTTTTCACCGATTTATTTCTTTATCTTTTCTTTTCCCTTTTTGTAAATAAATCTTTTTATTAATTGTATTGTGAGTGCCTGTGGTTGAGTTTTTAAGTCTCTCATAAGCGCATGGGTGAGAACCCAGACAGGCACCCCACAGGGTTACCCTGTAACAATATTTCTTACTCATATTAAATTAGCCTTATATATTTGAAAGTGAAGAGTTGTAGATCTTAAAAAATCATATCTTAAGAAAACAATTGTAACTCTTTGTGGTGATGGATATTAAATAGACTTATATTGATGATCATTTGGTAATATATACATCAGATTGTGGATGAAGGTTATGTTATGTTATGCAGAGACTGTGAAATGGAACAACTGAGATATGTAAACAACCTACCTTATAACAGATTCTTAATCATTTTCTTCCCCTTTCACATCATGTCCTTGTGAGTCTATTCCCCCCTTCCAGATAGATCCTCTTTATTATGGATGAAATGTTTGTGTCCCCCAGGTTGAAACACTAATCCCCCAATGGGATGATGGGAATAGGAGGGAAGGTAATTAGGTTTTGGGGAGGTAATTAGGCTTAGATGAAGTTGATGTCATTTTTTGGAGTTGTTGTGTTTGGAGAGTGGGGGCTTTTTCCTAATATACCTGTTCTTTTAAGTATAACTAAAGTCTCTGTCTTGTGGAGAAACTCGCCACATGCTGCTGAAGGGGAGCTCTGGTGAAACCTTTCCCAGAGTGGACCCAAGGACCCCGCTCTCAAACCCATCAACTCCAAAAACGACATCATTTGCATATAAGAATGAAACAGACTTTTATATATTGATTTTAGTCACTGCCCCCTTACTGATTTATTATTTCTAATAGCATTTTAGTGGAGGCTTTAGGGTTTTCCATGTACATTATCATGTTGCCTGCAAGCAGGAAGATTTTTTTTATTCCTCTTTTCCAATGTGGATTCCTTTTATTCCTTTCTCTTGTCTAATTTCTCTAGCTAGACTCTCAATACTATGTTGTATAATAGTGGTGAGAGTTGGCATCCTGGTCTTTCTTCTGCATTTTGACCATGCTGCAATTGGGAGTGTTTAATTGAAGAGGTCAATAATTCAGTTATAATAAATCACGAAAGGTCAAGTTTGGACAATCTGTAGTTCACTCTTGTAGCAGAACATCTGTAACCATGTTTAACTGCATGCAAACTTGAGAAAGAAAACCAACACACATCAATGTAATGAATTCAAAAGGCAATTTCAAAGGAAATGTAAATAACATTTAGTTTTTTCAAAAGCTATGCTAAAATGAAGACAGAAGGAAAAAACCCTCTCAAAGGTGAAAGGAGCCAAGAATTCACAGCAAAACATCTCCCTTTCTCTCAGTGAGCAAGAGAACAGAAGCAAAACAAAAGAGAGAGATTAAGGAGGTTTAAGGGTATGCCAGGAGGCTCATTGTTTCAATGTGTGCAAATATTTATGTGGGAAGGGAGAAATAGGGGCAGTGACTACAAAAACTCTAATTTGAAAAGGTATGAGCCAAAAGGGACCAGTGGTCCAAAAACATTAGTACCACTGTAATTCAAAAAAACCTCTAGAATTTGCAAATTGGACTATTTACTTTGCTAGCATGACAAGGGAAACATTCCAAATGATTTGCTAACTGTGGTCAGAGCTCTGAAGTTATTGTTCTGTGCTTCCTAGATAAAAAAAATAGAAACACAAACAAACATCCCAAACCTCACTTTATTATAATTGTGTGTGGCAGGTTATGGATGTACATTCTTTGACAAGAAGATGAAAATATACCCCCGGGATGCAAATTAAATTATGCGTCCCTGAAATCCTCATTTTGTATTATTTTAGAAAGTGTCTGCATCTGTCATTGCTATTTAGCACATATTTATCATTTTATTTCAGTAGTGATGGTGGGCTTTTTGTCTAGAAGATGAATTTCTTTCACATGAAGTATTTTGAACTTATTTTCACTTTTTCAGAAATTATTTGGTGACTTTTTAGATATTTAAATGCTGGTGTTTAAAAAGATACATCTTTCAGCATGCATTTCTGACTGTAATGGAGAAAAAGGAAGATTTTACCAAATTACTTTATTACATTTGGTGGTATTTTATTGTTTGAATCACTAAGCATAGGAAACATAATCTCATTATTTGGCTACTTGTTTATAAGAATGCACATAGCAAATCCTAAAAAAAAAAAAAAAACACATAAAATTCATCTGGATGTGTTAAGAACTAATGCAATATGTGCCTTGCTTCCTAAAAGGGTAAAGAACATGAGGATAGCCCTGATATATATTCAAAATTACTTCTTAGCTTCAGGGAAAGAATGAATGACACTTGTTAAGCATCTAAACCATGGTGAAGGACTGCCAAAGTTATCCAGCAAAGAGCAAGTTACCTGGTGGGCGATTCTACTTGGCTTTTGATTGTATTGCTTTAATGTTCAAAATTCCCTTGCCATTACAGCATTTAATAGAAGTTTAATAAGAAGTTTAATAAGAAGTTAATAAGTTTAATAACTTTAATAAACATAAATCAGTACAATTTCTTTTTCATATACAATCTAGTTAATTCAGTCCCTCTAGAAAGATGGCAAAATTGATTTATGAAATAACCCTTAAATTCTCAGATTCTAACTCATGTGGTATCCCTAGTTTAGAAGACTTAAAATAAATGGGAAGTAAGCACCTGTGAAAGTTAGATGTTAGAAATGCAAAGGTATCAGCTCTTGGAGACAGAAGGGAAAGGGTCTCTCTCATCCCCTGAAGAGTGAAGAACTTGGAGAGAGAAAGAAGACACTTTTGGTTTCAATGTCTCTCAGAGTACAGTATAGTACCGCGTGCCACACCTCTCCAGATAATCGAAACTGACTTTCTCTAACCTACAAAGGCAAAAAACCAGCAGTGTGGTAACCAAGGAAGTAATTTACAGAGGCTAGAGAAAGTCTATAGGATAATTCTAAAGCCATTAAAAAATAACAAGAAAGAAAATTTGATCAAATTTTTAAGAAAAATGTCTTTAGCAGACTTTCAGGACAATTTTAGCAACATTTGAAAATGTTCATGCTATTAAGAAGGTAGGAAATAGGTAAAGAATTCAGGGAGGCAGTGCTTATAGGTTGTAAATTTGAGGCTGTAAAATATGGAAGTTAGAGAAATAAGATAGGTGATCGCATCCACAACTATTCCCTTAAAATAGATGGAGTCTGCATTTGTGTTCTGTTACTGGTGTATACATTATTTCAAATTTAGTGCCTTAAAATAATACCGTTCTCTAGGTCAGAAGTCTAATACAAGTGTCACGGGAATAAAGTTGAGGCATCCGTAGGGCTGTATTCCTTCCTAAAGTCTCTGGGCAGGAGCTGTTTCCTTCCTTTCCCAGCTTTTAGAAGTTGCCAGCGTTCCTTGATTTGTGGCCATTTTCCATGATCAAAATTAGCAAAGACAAGTCAGATCTTCTCCCATTCCCTCTGACCTTGCTTTTTTGTCACATCTCCTCTGACTCTCTTCTTCTGCCTCCCTCTTCTTTTAAGCAACCTGTGATTGCATTAGGCCCATCTGAAAATCCACAATAAACTTTTTATCTCAAGGGCTTTCATCACATCTGCAAAGTCCTTTTTTTTGCCATGTCAGCTAACATTCAGAAGTACTAAGATTAGGATGTGGGACATCTTTGGAAAGCCTGTTCTGTCTGTCACCACACCTGCAACTATGTGTAAAGTGATGAAGGAGAGCTCAGTGGGAAGACTGAACTGCTGAAAAGGAAATATTTAAGTATAGCAGCAGCTATCAATAGTTACTTCTGCAATCAAGAAGGACAAGTCAGCTTGAGTCAGGATTGGTAGGTTGTCTTGTATATCAACAGAAAGAAGGAAGAAACAGCTGTGAAGCTACAGATATATAGCTAGGTAGGTAGATATAAAGATAGATAGCTATATATATATGTAGATATAGATAAGTTTATAGGCAGATATCTATATATCTATCATCTATGTAGCTATGTATCTATCTCTGTCAACCTACCTACCTACCTACCTACTTACCTATTGAGAGAGAGAAAGAGAGAGAGAGAGAGAGAGAGAGAGAGAGAGAGAGAGGTGGGGGGGGGCAGGGAGAGTTAAATACAGAAGAGAAGTAAAAGCTAAAATCTAGAATATATGATTAGCGAAGGAACCAATGTAAGGTGAAGAGATATGGGGCCTTGGTAAATTAAAAGGATGCATGAAAGGATAACAACTAATGTTCAGGATTCCAACGTTGCTTAATAGGGTAAATGTGTAATCAAAATTTGATTGTTCTAAATATTTCTCCAGCAAAGCTCTGCAAAATAGAAAAAGGGAAAACAAAACTCAGAAGAGAAGGACGGATGAGAACTGATTTGTAGTGCTTTGATGAGTGACTTAGACAGCTTAGATTATGTTGATAACCAGAGGACTGGAATTTCACATGTACTTTGTCATGTTGTCGCACATTAGGAGGTAAGAAAATCTAGGAATTTAATTAGGGAAAATAAATTATAATCTTACATTTTGCATGTAGTTATTTATAATCTACAGTCATAAAAATATGAATCTCTAAAAGGATTCACATGAGAATATAAGATCATTGGCTTTAAATTCAGAAGTAGCTCTATTGGAATTTTAGCTAACTTTATTATAAGTCATGTAATTTAATGAATTGCAACCTTAGTTTCCTGATGTGTAAAATAGATGTCATGCTTAACTTGCTGGGTTTTTAGGATTAAAAGGAAAATAATATTACTAATAATATTTAGGGTATAGGAGATATTTAGTGAGCTATTTTCATGGCAATATAGAGGGAAAAAATTCAAGATTCTTATTATACTTTTGATAAACCTACTTGACCAAAATGTTGTTAACTAGTTCCAAGAACTGCTTTTTTCCACTTTTACATTCAATAAATGATACATTTGAAAGATTTCCTTTGAGTTTCACAGTAAATTGGCAAAGTAATGATTTTACATTTGGTTCTTTTCTTAATGTCTAATGGAAGTAAAATAACTTCTAGATTATTTCAAAAGCACTGAAAACACAACTAGCATTAGTTTGCCAGCTGCAAAATTGATGCTGAAGGTATTTAAATGGCACACAGAATGTTGAATGCCCATAATCACAAGCCAATTCAGTGCTGCCACTTGGCTGAAAACACGAGTTAATGTTGTATAGTAAGTAGAACCGGGGTAGCATCTCTCCTTTAAGAGAGTTTGTAAGATTGTTGTGCATGATCTTTGAATAAGCAAATTTGTTATATGACTTATCTTAGTTCTGGAGTCTCTTCTTGTGTTTATCCCAATAACCCCACCTTGTGTAAATTTTAAGGATCATAAACCTGCAAGGTGCTTGACCAGCCTCTAGATGGCACTTTTACATTCTTGATAGTTCTATTAGTGGTTTGTTCTCTCCATGACTTGTAGATGACACAAAGGTATATATTACATTTTTCAAGTGAATTAACACTTCATAGGCAAAAGTCACAAAATTTAACTATATGCTAGATCTTGGAATAGCATTAAATGGAATCCCTCCCCACCCCAGTGTAAAAATTTAGCATTAGTGGAAATTAATAAATTCTCACACTTGCTATTCTACCTCCTCCATAATCCTTTTATATCTTTCAGATAACTTCAAAACAAATACAATAAGAACCCTTTCATGATGAATATTTCTTTTGGTTAGCAAATATATGTCAGCATCTTTTTGTTTACACTTCCTCAGCAGCGCTCCAAAGCGTTACTCTTGTCATCAAGTCTCCTGTCTCAGGACTCACAGCTTTGCTCTTATTTAGCTAATTAGACATTTAGATTGTGTATATGAGCTGCTCCTGTTACTTTCATTATTGTATCCAGGCAGTGAACTTCTTTACTGCCTCTTCTATGCCTCATCCTTCAAATGAAACCAGTGGTGTCATTCTTCCCTTGTGATCCTAAAAGCCTCTAAGAAATAATGGGTAAAATCCATTATATAGACCAGCCGGTAATCAGTTTATGTCCCTTCCACTTTTTCCTTTTATTTCCATTGATCAAATATAGACATGAATTAAAGGAAGTTAGTACTGAATTTGTAGAAACTTTTTGTGTAAGCTTCTCACTTAACAAACTGTCTTCTCATGTATGCAAACCTCTTGACTCTTCCTTTGCCCTGAATCCTATCACTTCTCACCACCTCTGGGACATGACCAGTCGTGGCAAGGCCTCTCTGTCATTTATCTTTAACATCTGTCCTTAATTAGCTCTTGCCTTATAACATTCTTCAGTCTTTTTTTCATGCTATATAGCAACAAAGCAAGCTATTCCTAAACTTCATCTTTCTCTTTGATTATAGCTTCATCTCTTGTTTTCTTAACAAAACCATGGTTCTTGGAAAATAGGATACATTTGCTGTGTCAAAGTCTTCACCTTCTGTTAATTTTCGACTTGTGAAGATTATATGTATTGAAACAGAGTAAAACCAGGGGGAATGACCCAGTTGGTGGGTATTTACCTGTGCACTTATGAGTACAGTACACAAACCCAAAGCAAGCACACTGTGAAACAATAACAGGATTTATTTACACAAGGAGTAAGAAAAAAAGGAGGGGGGGGTAGAGGGCGAGGGAGAGAGAATATTCATAGGCTGGCATATGGCCAGGTACTGTCTGTCCTATTCCAGATAGTGTTCTCGGAGCAGAGACCAAGGTCAAAACCAAAGCCCTTCATGGTAAGCTGGTAGTTTCTCCACAGACACGCCTCCTCACCAGAAACTGCCAGAAGCCCAGCAGCTTAACTGGTCAAAAGTACCAGCAATTTAACTAGCTAAGAGACTAAGAAGTTTTAACTGACAGAAATCTCAGCTGTGTCCCAATTTCCTCTCAACTGCCGGTAAGGGATTGGAGTTTGAAAAACTCCACCTTCTGCCATCAAGTTGACTATGAGTGGCTTGGTGGTTGCTCCTCATGTTTCCTCACACTGTGTCACAACAGCAGAAAACTTATTTTATGGTAAATATTTATTTAATTTGCTACATTTCACTTTGACATTTCCTTTGGGAAAGCTTTCAAGCACTTTTATTTTGAAAAATATACCCTACTTGATGACTCTGTGAAATTTGCTATCTTAATGCAATGCCTCACAACTAACACTCACCATTCCTTGGATTCCTCTCATTAGTTTGGTAGGTGGTTCCCACTGGCAAACGCTAATGCCACTTAACATTATGTTACCTTGGATTAGCTCCCCAAAGTCTTTGAACTTGTTGACCAAGCTTTCTTTGCAATCCTTTCTCTGAGATTTTCATTGTACCACCTTCCTCTTTTCCCTTTACCCCTTGCACTGCTACTCTTCCAGTCACTCTTTGAATAGTCTTTTATTGGCCAAATTAAGCAATTTATGTATAAATTTCCAGCTCACTTATACACTGGCAAATGTATAAGGCCGTATCTCTTTCCTGGGACCTAGATAAGTGTGGTGACTAGAACTTTGATAATGGGCGTGGTTTGGTATCATTCACTGATGAGGTATTTAGCTGTATTCCTGAAACTTAGACAGTACTGTTACCCAATATTACCCTAATTTAAAAAAAAGTAAGTTAAAACATATTTTTATGACAAATAATGAAGGAACAATTTAATTGAATTTCCCTGGATATGTTCATGAATTCTAACTGTTGAAAATATTTTCCTGAAATAATAGAAATTATTTATTCCATGACAACAGTAGATAGAATTAGCCTCTCCGTTTAAGTATCTGTGAGATTCTTATGGGTGAAGACAAACAAGTTGAATACAAACAATCATGTTCTAATATAGAGGTCAACAAACTATAGCTGATATTGGCAAAACAAATGTGACCTGTGGCTTATTTTTGTGTGACTAGCAAGCTAAGGTTTTTTTTTTTTTTTTTTTTTTTAATAATTTGAAAGGGTGATTTAAAAAAAGGGAAGTAGAACAAGAAGGAGTAAGAGAAGGAAGAGGAGGGGGTAAAAAAAGGGGAGCGGGTTGGAGAGGGTGGAATAGATTGTTTGAGTGGGTCAAGTTTAGCAATGTCAGATCAGAGCTGCAGTACATTTATTTTAGTTGTAAGAGTGACAAGGAGGAGCAACCTCCAAGCCAGTGGGTGGCGCTTGTAGCCAACTTGATGGTAGAAGGTGGAAATTTTCAAATTCTTCTCCTTAAGGGGGTGGTTGATGGGAAATAGGTATGCATCTGAGGCTTTTGGCAGCTAAGCTTCTGTTTCTTTTGGCATTTAAACTACTAAAGAGGAGGGTGTCTGTGGCAAAGCCACCAGCTTGCATTTGCAGTTCTGGCTTGGACTTCAGTCTCTCCTCATGGACACTTTCTGGCGCAGGGCAGAGGACTCCTGGCCACGTGCAAACTTGTAAATGTGCTCGCTCACGATTTCTCTCTCTTTCTCTCTCTCCCCCCACCCCCTTTTCTCAGTCTCATAAATAAACAAATAAACCCTATTGTGTTTTCTCCTTTGTCTGCTTTTGGCTTTTAGCCTGCCTTCCTTAGTTCATTAGCACACAGGTGCTAATGTCAACTCTGTTTCCCCCAATTTGCTCCATTTCCTAATCACAGCTCAAATCAAACTAATTAATTTAAGATGAATGCGTATATACTTATCAGCTCCATCAAGTAATTACATCATAACCTTTCCTAATAGATATCTGACAAAACTAAAACACACCAATCTTTCTCATATTAGACCAAAGTCACAAAGGCATTATATTTAGTACTTAATAGGAGTGAAGACCTTTCTATTTTTAATACTATCTGTAGGTTTATAACTTGTTTGATTTAGTTGAAAAAAACAAAACAAAACAAAACAGTGACTAGTTAAACAGACAAATCTTTAGATTTACTGTAACTGTTTTTTCAGGTTTTTACCAGCCATTCAATGATTAAATTTACTTTTTCTTCATTTTTGCATTCACAGAATATGTTTGGAACAAATTTTAAAAAATAATTATTTCAAGAAACCAGATTGGGAGCAAGTACTTACTGTGTCCTAGGAAATGCAACTGAAGATATGCCCCGCAGCAAGCACAGACATCCTCCCCTGCTAGACAACCTTGGTCAGGTTTGGTAGAGTAGTTGTGGGGAAGATTTACTTTTAGCAGCCTTGTCTGTTATTTAAGTCATTTGGCACTCAGGAATTGGCTTAGTGCCTAACTGCATTTTTGATGTGCATCAAGCCCAAGTCCGCATTTCCCCTCCATACTTACATGCTGCCTGCTGAAAAAGTAATTGAAAACTGGCAGGAGGAGAATCCAAGGAGGCATACCATGGCAGAGTCAATATCTTTGTCTTCTCCCTTCCTTCTTTAAGCTTCTCCCCACCCCAACTCTATCCCTAGTGCTACCATAATTACACGGTCCCAGGAAAACATTTTAAACTAAAGAGCTATATTTGATGACAATGTACAGGGCGTACAGAGGGAGGAGAAACCTTATAGCTCTATAATTGATGAACCTGCTTTGTGAACTTGAGCTAAAATTTGCAAATGATTATATAAAATTACAAGTTTTATAAAATAGAACACTAAAATTTTGCACTAGTTTTAGAATCATGGCAAGGACACCAAAAATAAGAGTTTAGAACTAAACTAAAAGTGAAAATAGAATTCGAGGTGGGAATATTCAGGGCAGGTATGTTATGTCCAGAACAGTTATGAATACTGCTTACAGAATTGAAATAATGACCAAATTGACCTGTTTGCTGAAGATTTGTTGCATAGAGATAACACAAACAGATACAATGTGGTTTTATGAAAGAATATGAGAAATATCAACTGAGGCCATAAAAGAAGAGAGGGAAGAACCTGAGTTTAAATATAACATATTGAATATAAGTTTAAATATGACACGTCAGAATTAATTCTGAAATTCAATTTATAATTTGAAAAAAGAAGAGAGTGATCACAAATTTATAGATTACAGACAGAAATCTTTGGACTAGATTTATTTACCTATATTGGGAATAAGCATTTAATCTAGCAACAGATTAAGAGCATATTTGGAATAATAGAACTTCCTACCACAATCTATTGCCATTGGCACCTGAGAATTCTCCAGAAAAGATGGCTTATATTTCTTTTAGCTCATATACAAAATAATCATTGAACTTCTTTTGGTTGAAATCAAATATAGTCTGAGTGACTATATAAGTGTAGCCTTACTGCCTGGTAAGATTCTTTAGCACTCTGAGAGTGAAAGTAATTTACAAGGTTTTAGCAAATACGATTCCTTTGCAAGGTTGACGGGAAGGTTACAAAATCCTAAAAGGACTTTGAAAATCACTGACTCAAATAGAAAATTCATGAAAGCTGAGACCAAACCAAATTACATAGGCCCAACTCAAGGCAACATTATAAAAGATTTTCCAAAACACTTCTCAAGTGAAATACACAGGCAGCAACTTTGTTTGTATACAAAATCACTCAGGAGCCTCTGGAAATCAGCTACTGTGAAGTGGAAGGCTAAATCTCCCAACCCATACATATATTATTTGAAAATTATGGATAGGATGGCTAGCTAAATGGGGCACAATAATAAAAAGAAAAACACAGAGTTATACAAAATGAGTAAGACTTCTAATTATTTTGACTACTAGTGAGTATTAATTCATGTATATCCATAAATAGGAACAGTCACAGAAATAACATACTTACTGAGAGATACATCTACTCCTATTTAATAAATTCAGTTATTCAAAATAATTGAATTTCTTTATTTTTTTTTACACTGATGTAATTTTTGATAAAAAAGAACCTAAGAATTGTCAGGGGTGATGAGGAATGTTGGTGCAATGGGAAAAAATACAGGAAAAGGAATAGGGGAAATATTTATGAAAAGGTACTACATAATCATGAAATCAGAGAAAATTAATGCTGAAGAGTTTCGAGAAAAGTCAGTAAGTCTACCTTCTCTGTCTTTAAGAACTTCATTGAAAAATTATCCTGTACTCCTTTTAAAGGCTAGCAGATAAAACAATTTTCTAAGCTTACATTCAGGGCTTAACAGACCCCTCTGTCAGCAGATTCTTCCAGGTATCTAACGTAAATCATGTAAGCTTTAATTTAAATCTACTTGTTCCAGTTAGAGCACAAAGAAAATAATTTTTTATAATGACCTATAAAAAGAAATTTCAGTACAATTCCAAACAAGAAAGTTAGTATGGAATATTCACAAACTGAAACTATCACTTCTTTATTTGATTTTTTTTTAATCTTTAACTTCTCTTGTAAAAGCAATAAACTTTTTTGAAAAGCATTAAATTATGAACTATCATCATATTTTTAAAAGCTATAATTAAAAAAATTGCAATAAATATTTTCAAGGTGATAGTATCATTGTAAAGAGAATACATATATATTTCAGCCTTGTATGTACATCAAATGATCTGGATTGAATTATAAATTAAACCATTTGACAGTTATCGTCATGGTGGACTATTAACTTTTGTGGTCTTCCTTTCTCTCTCCTTCCATCTGTTTCTTTCTGAGTCACTATTGTTTACCTCAGTTCTTCACTGTTTTCTATCACATTAAGTCCTTAAGGAAAAGAAAAAAATAATTGATTCAAAATATTATTAAAGCTGCAGCTTTCGGGAGACAGATGATTTTAATTCTGCTGCCATCATTTGAATTTATGGAGTCCTAATGATTGCAGTAGTTTTCAGAAATATGTTATTTATTCATTTTTTAAATGTAGTCTATTTACTTTTGTGAAGTTTCAAATAGTTTAATTTCATTGTTGCTTTTTGAAAGTTAAGATCACTGAAACATCATAGATTTTGAAACAGTAACTAAGAGTTTTATAAAAGTTCCTTATTTTTTGAGAAGGCTTATGTTGACTTCTTAAGGTTTGATTTAAAGGATTATGATACAACACATATAAAATAGGTTAGAATTTGACCTGTTTTCTCATAAAATTATGTTTTTGAGTAAACCAGGCATAGATAGCATTTTACTATGAGGGTTATAGTATTCATTTACATACTTGTTTGTTTTCATTAGCTTTTTTTAAAGGATCCTATTTTTAAGAGAAAAATAATTGAATTTTAGAGCAGCTAGAAGACATAAGTCTTCTACTATATCTTAGGATTTTCACACTTAGATAAATAATATTCTCTTTTTTTCTCAGGATTGTGTCCTGATAGTTTGCAATTTTGAAAAGAGCTATAAATAAATACAATAAAATCACAATAACTGAGGTGCAGGGAAAGCTAACACATGTTTTCTTGTATTTGAAATTGTGCTGGATTAGTACTGATAAGCAGTTGTCATTGAATTCTTGATAAGAAAGGGCAAATGCTTATTGACTCTTCTGAAGTTATATAAGGCCCTATCTTTAAAGGCATTGCTGTAAGAGTGGAAGACTCCATGACTGACATTTGACACCATGGAAAATTATGCTATGGAACAATCACTAAAGATTTGTAAAGTTATTATTTCCCTACAATCCTAGGTCTCACTGTTGGGCCTGACCCAAGCATGCTTGACTCTTCCCTTTAACTATCCCTCATTACTATTTGGGTCCTTCCCCAAATACTTTAGAGTAAAAAGAATTTAAATTCTTCTAAGTCCATTGGATCCATATACAGTCATGGGCAGAGTGTAAATACTTTCCCAAAGGGCTACTCCATTTCCATGTAAATCAAAGGAATAGCTAGGTACTTTGAAGGGATAGAGAAGAATTTATCTATTTCCAGAATCTCAAAGTCCTAACTAATCATAGCATCAAGCTTTATGTTAACAAAAAGGTTCATTCTACTTCCATGCTGTGGAGAAATAGGATTTGCTTCCACTAATAAAATACAAGTGAAAAATATTGTGTATCCCTTCTAAGGTAGGAGCATTTAAGAAGTGGTGGGTAGAACTCCAAGTTTCTTTCCTCCTGGGTTGACCTACCTTTGGAAACAGATGATTTTAAAACTTTCAAGAAATATTAGCGGAGGTTTATAATGTTCTGTGGCAACATGCCTGTTACCATTTTTATTCTAGTCTTTATTGAATCTACCAATTACCAGGACAGTTAATTTTTTTCCTGGTAGGGTAAGAGTATCACTTTGAGGTTTGAATTTCCTCTAAATATTGATTTTAGCATTTTTATTTTTCCATATTTATGGTTTTAGGTTTTTACCTCTGTGATGTCTGTGATAGTAAGTATATTCAGTTCATGTATTCACCATAAACCTTTGGGAGACTCCCTGGAGTGCTCTGGCTTACATGGCAGGAAATATTTGATCAGCTTCCTGACAAACTGGAAGAGGTTCCTCTTAGGATGAGAAGTTTCCATTGCCAATGAACATGCCATATGTCTAGACACATGGTTTTGTTTTTTATGCTGTTTAAAAGTTAATTTATTTTATGTAGCCCATGGCTGAGATAATCATTTATAGGTTTCTGAGTACCAGAATTGGTGTCAGGTTTGAAAGTGCTCTGCTTCGGGCAGGAATGAAAGTATTGCTTCACTGCAAGGCATGAATTCAGAGAAACATACACATTATTACCAAGAGGAAACTTCTCAACAAGATCATTTTTTATTACCACTTGGTGGTCGCATACAATATTATATAGGATAGGTGTAAGGAAATGTTATCCACATATTGATCTAGACAGACAGTATTATAGATTATATTATAATTAGCTATCCTCTGTGTTATTGTTCCATGTCACTTTGAAAACTCATGTTGGGGATTAAGTTAAAAAATTATCTCCCCCTTGTTTTAAACCTGGTCACTTCTATGTCACTGTTTTATCAGAACAAATGAATAAATGAGAGACATTGGGGAAAATGATTTAAATGATTTAGTATTTAACTTCTTTCATGACTGCTTTTTGGTAAAATATCATGTAATCTCCACTTGGCTGTCTTGAGGATGAAATGTTTCTCTCTTTCCGATAAATTAAAACAATCCTTGCTTCCAGAAGGTGAGAATAAGCAAAGGCCCACTATACTAGCTCACAATATCAAAACAATAGATGTATGAAAATCCTATTAGCATTAGCCAATGTTCTGGAGATGAAATAATGAGCAAGACTTGGTCTTCTCTTCAAGACTCCAGTGGATATTTGGTTTGACAAAAACCATCGGAAAGTCAAAAAATTTTAGTGAAGTTAGCAAAGTATCACACAAAAAATAAAATTTAAATGTAAGATGTAAGAACTAATAACGTGCTGCTTATTGCTTTAAAAAATTTAGTTAGTACAAAGTATTATTGATAATGTGACTAAAGATTTAAATTGGGTATCAGTGGAAAACTAGTATGGAGTGTGGAATTTTTTGTTTCTAATTATACCATAAAAGTTCATTCTTTCTTATTCTCTGTAACAAACTAGAGCTGCCTTATATTTTGTAAATTCTGTGCAATTTTTCAATAGATGCCATTAACAGTCCTTCTCATTTCTGTCTTTAAAATATTTGTCAGAATACACAAGGGTCCACGGAGATGGATCACGGGTGAATTG
The DNA here is from genome assembly GCA_004024925.1 of Scalopus aquaticus. Lineage (NCBI taxonomy): Eukaryota > Metazoa > Chordata > Mammalia > Eulipotyphla > Talpidae > Scalopus > Scalopus aquaticus. The sequence goes on along the minus strand of PVIJ01005598.1, from coordinate 15,240 downwards.
GTGGTGGGTTACCCAAGGGGAATACAAAATGTAAAAGGTATAAATAACAATAAAAAAACAAAATATTTGTCAGAATAAAGTATGCAGGGAAGATTTCCTCCTTTTTTCCTCTCTGCATCTCCTGTCCAAGGCTGATAAAAAAATCTTGCAGACCATCATTAATTATTTTATAGTTATTAATTCAACAAATGGGTCCGATTGAGGATCTGTGGGGATGCTTATATCACCTCACAATGGAAATCTGTCTGTTCCAAGTATAAGCAATTAGTTGGTTAGCTATTCCAAACAAATTGTTCTGCTTGGTTGACACTAGTCTAATTGTTACTGTTCCAGATGGTTTCGACCAAAGGAATAGGCAGGTTTAGGGACACCTTTTACTCTTGTTGCATTCTTATATCACCTTCTGAAAACAACCACCAAGAAAAGAAACCTATTGTAATCCAAGTTTCTACTTAGTAATGGGCTGACTGCACTTATGATGACAGACCCATTGCAGCTCCTAGAAAGCTGCACCTCAGTGGTAAAGCAACACCAGAATTGTAGGGAGCAGTCTTCTGATACAGCATTAAGATTTCAAAGCAGTAAAAAGGTATGTTTTGTTCTCCTTTCTTTAAAATGTTTTTCTTAATGGTCTGACACAACTTTTTAAATAGCAGATACCTAAGGGTCTATTATAACTTTATCAGTTTGAATTTGATTTGTTCAGAAACAATCTACTCTGCTTCCTAATGTTTTTGTAAGAACAACACACTACTGATTCTAAAACAGAGACAATTACCTTTGATAGACATTTCCTTGCTTTTAACAGGTTTATAAAAGACAAAGTCATAAAATAAATTACCTCATTTGGTTACTTTAGAGTTCTTTCATAAGCAGTCTATCTAGAAGTTATTTTGTTCAAAAGTAGGCATTCTACAGATAAACTACTAAGAATTTATTTTGCCTGAGGCAGTACTTTGTTTATGATTACCTCATTTTCTTTTCAAAATAAAAGAATTTATTCTATGTTTTATCCTTTAAAATCTTGAACACTTGACCTCTCATTTGCCTATGTATGGGACTGTTTTATTTACTTATCAGTAGAAAACCTTGACAACATCCTACACAGCAAAGAAAGAATGGCCTTATATTTAGGTCACTGTCTCTATTGAAACACCTCAGTTTCTATAAAATGATTTCACCTTACAATTCTGGTTTGCAAGGAAGACATATTTATACTCAAATGCAAACATGATACGTTGCCCTTGATGTTTCTTTTGGAAAAAACACAGTCTCAAGCTCTGATATTTGTTTTTTTCCAAACATTATTTGAAGGACAAAATATTCAAGAAGGGTTGCTTAAAAGTCGAGTGGTCCATCTCCTTTTACAGATAATATTGATCGTATTCCTAGAAGAAGCTAAAACAGCAAGAAGCAGGTTATCTAGTTCATTGGCTCCCCCTGCAAGTGGTTTGTCCAGAATTGCCTTTCTGAAGTGGATTGTCTGCTATGCCATCAGTCTGCATGAAGTATTGAAGTTGCCATTACATTTACTGTATGACTGTTGTGAAGAAGGCTGTTTATTTCATCAGGTCTAAATGATGAACTGAACTTAGTTTTTTCTAACTGAGGCAGAGAAAGTAATTTAGACTCTGGCCTTTTTATCTGGAGTCTAGAAGAAATTATTGTCTGATCTTACTGTCAACTGAATTGTTCTTCTGAACAATATATTTATTTCCTTTATTTAAAATTGTGAATTATATAGCTGATAATTGCATCTTCCCAAAAAGGATTGAATTTTTCTCTCACAAAATATATGATGGTTACTTACTATGAACAAACTGCAATGGAAATAACCTTGATAATAATAGCTAGTATTTAATAAGTCCTTCCTATATTGCAGTCATGTCCTAAGTAGTAGAATATAGCAACTCTTTCCTATTATTATTATTGTTATTTAAAGATTTATTTATTTATACATACAAGAGATGAGGTATAGGCCACGGGTGTGGAGAGGTGAGAGGATTCACCAGAGACAGACTTGGGAGCAGAACAAGGAGACTGACTGAAATACACTGCTTTAGGGGAGCAGTGGGTGAGCCAGGAGCGATCTGCTGCACCATGTGGGAATCTTCCTGTCTGGGTATCGAACTCGTGCTGCAGTGGCTGCTGATGGCTTCCTAGTACTGAGACTTAACCCCTTGTGCCACCAGGGAGGTCTCCTATTATTATTATTAGTTTACAGATAAGGAAACAGATGTCAAGAGACTAAAAGAGGTTCAAGCAACTTGCCCAAAGTTACAAAAATTTTAAGGATAAGAGCCACCATTCATTATCAGATAGTCTAGTATGGCCACTACCTCATATTGACCCTCAGTTCAAATGGTGATCACTTTTTTAAAAGATTTATTTATTTATGCATACAAACTGGGATGTAGGCAAGAAGTGTGGGGGGTGAGAGGATTCACCAGCGACAGAGTGGGGAGCAGAAAAGGCAGATTGACTGAAATACACTGCTGAGGGGAGCAGCGGGAGAGACAGGAGAAGTCTGCTACACCATGTGCAAAATCTCCCTGGCCGAGTATGGAACTCTTGCTGCAGTGGCTCTGGATAGCTTCATAGTACTGAGACTTAACTTGTTTTGCCACCAGGGAAGCCCCCAAATGGTGATCATTTTTGCTTAACTTTCTATATTAACTTTTCTTATCTAATTTTACCTATAAAATTCAGAACTGTAGACAAGGCATCAATCATTAAATATCATTTCACAGTTTGAATCATATGAGCGTTTGATAAATATTAATTTAGTTCAGGAATAATGAAAAAGGCACATGTCCCCTACACCCAAGTGTTCAAAAAATCATTGTGATGGTACTATAGTAACCTTTGTGCATCTAAAGTATAATATTATAAACCATAGATCAATTGGGCCAGAAAAAATAGTTGAGACTCTTGACTTTCTAAGGAAATAGAAAATAAATGGAAAATAATAGCTACTAAAACAAGTCTTCTAAAACATAAATCATGAAATAATTTCTCCTATATTTCAGAGAGAAAAAAATATTACTACTTTGGCATAGTAAGTGCTCAAAACGTTTTGATTAACTAAAGAAAAGAGAATAAGACCTTTTATCATTTTGAAGAAGAAAGCTTAGTCTTAAATTTACCCCTTCCACTTCTCGGGAAAGTTTGCCCTAGGACCACGGCATTTGGTTGTTTGACAACTCATATACCGTGCAGCTGCACTATGCTTCGTAGATGTTGCATGAATTTTTTTTTTCCAGAAATATAAAAGGTACAAAAGGATTGTTGTTTTATTTTCCCCACTCTTAGAGGTTAAAAAGATTGAGTTTGAGACTTAAAGTATTTGCGAAAATTTGAAATATAAACCATTACATATTTTAAGCTTAAATTCCTCTGAAAACCAAAAGCTAACAAGGAGCAGAAGGCTAGCAGCTGATTAGTGCTCAGTGAAAATGCATCAGAAGTTGAGTACTCCCACATCAGTCCCTTTTAGAGTAAGCATTTGACTAATTTGAATATGCTCAAAGCTGAGAGCTGGCCGAGATCTTATGCAGTCCAGATTTTTACTCAGTGTGTTTCTGTGAGAAGTCTTTCCCAGACAATATGGTACAATCAGAGTGGGAAGGAGTTTTGCTCCCCGGGATCCTTTTCCGAAAGGTAATTGCAGGACAACAAATAAAATCCCATTCTTCTTCCATGAATTTAAGCCTATGGATCTCTGAACTTAAAAAATCAAGGATGGTCTTTCTTTTATTTCTTTGCATTCATCAAGTAAAAAGGGAAAAAATTACTTTTCTGAGACTATATTACTTTATTATTTATGCCACTCAACCAATATCCTGTCTGTACTAGGCAAGGATCTTGAGATACATCAGTGACCAGATCAGAGAAACCTCCTGCCCTTAGGGCACTTGCCACACAAACTGGACTAGTTAACACTGTGAGAATATGGTTCTACATTCCACTGCAGAGTATCATGAAAACTATTTTTTTCTAAGTAATTGCATAAAGGCAATGCACAAAATTGTTTCAACCTTTGCAAAAATAAAGCAACATCAACTCAATGATCTTTAAGTTTTTTCCTACCGACAATGGGATATCATAATTCAATTTTCAAATGAATTACATTTCCTGAATTGTGTTTCCACCCTGTAAACTTCAAATTCACAGAACTATTTCTAATTCCCAGTGTGCATACTCTCTCTCTGCTCTGTCCCTTTGTCCTCTTTCTGGCACTCAATTATTCTTCTCCTCCACTTCAAACCTTGACTCTCCCTTATTTGGTTATCGTGTTTAGTCTCAGTTCATAGCTAAGTTCCTTCAGGAAACATTGCCAGTCCTCAGCGTACCTCATCACCCTAGTGAGTTGTCATTCTTCAAATAGCTGGGAGGTACTAAATTTAACTTTGTTATCATTGGTGCTAAACACAGCAATTGGTCTATGGTACTTGGTTAATAGATGTTTGAAAATGACTTTGACTAACAGAATGATTGATATCTAACATTTAGATTCCTCCATAATTTGAATTCTGCCCATCTTTCTAGTCTTCTCTCTGCAGTAGCTCCATATATAACCAATTGATCTATCCCACCCAAACCCTCCTACTCACATTTCCCTGAACTTGGCTCTTATGCCTTTGCCTATCCCATTTCCTAACATATCCAATGAGACTCTACCCATATGTCAAATCTTAAATCTAATTCCACTTAACCCGTGAAGTCATCTGTGGCACTTTGAATTCATGGTGCTACTTGTAGACTATTAAAATAAGTAACAAATAAAAAATAAGATGACTTAGTTATCTATGTATATCCTCATGGGAAATCCATCAGGCTGTCTGTAAAAGCCTTTACTTAACAAAGATTTTGGTACTGTTGTTTATCGTACATTACACTGGTCAACAGTGAGATCGTTAGTGACTTAAAAAGGCCCTAATCTGTAGTATCTTGGTGTGCTGAACATAAATATAACCCTGAAAATTTTTTATTAGCTTTTGTTTTGAAGATATTTCATATAATTCATTTTGTATGTTTCACCATGTAAATTTATCCAATAGGACTGCAACAACATCCTAAATCAGCCTAGAATGATGTAATTTTGCATCGCATTGCATAATACCATCATGCACACATCATCCAGAGTTGATTGCATCATTTTCTGATGCAATGCAATACTACTGCCAGGCAACTGCTGAAGTAAGCTGACGTCAGCAGTGCACTCTATAAAGCCCTGTCGGAAAGGTTGAGCACTGAAAATATTTCAGACTTTGTGCAAGACAGTTTAAGCTACTGTTCCATAGAACTGTTGTCATTTTATCCAATCCATAACAGTAATGCCTTGAAAGTGTGTTAATGGCATGGACAATTTCTGCTCTATTTCTGGGGAAGTGACATTTGCCAACTAGAAGAAAAGTATCAGTTCTCAAGTGAAGAAGGCTTATCATCTTGACTTTGGATGCAAAGTTGGTGACCAAGACAAGCCATGGGCCACACATATATGTGGTGCTACATGTACAACACAGCTTTCACAGTGGTTAAATGGCAAAAGATCATCAACGCTGTTTGCAGTCCCCGTGGTGTGGAGAGAGCCAAGCAACCACATAAAAGACTGCTACTTCTGTTTGGTTCCTACTCTTTCTGGCAGAATAACAAAGCAAAAGAAGTTGAGAATAGTCTGCCTAAACATTCCCTCTGCATTGAGACCAGTTCCACATGGTGAGGAACTTCCTGTTCCAGAACCTCCAGCAGAATATTCTCTTGATTCATCTGATGAGGACAAGGGTGAGCTGACCTGTTCTTCTCCTATTCCATCAGCATGCAGTGATCCAGATTTTCACTGTGGTGCATCATCAACCTCACACAGACTTACACAGGAAGAACTCAATGACTTGGTTCGTGATTTGGACTTCTGCAAGAACAAGGCAGAATTGCTAGGATCAAGACTCCAACAATGGAATCTTCTAGAAGAACATGCCACAATTACTTTCTATTGAAAGCGCCACCAGTAGTTGGAGCCTTTCTTCAGAAAGGAAAGTACTCTGGTCATCTGTTCCAATATTGAGGGCCTCATGAATGCCTTAGAAGTCACTCATGACCCACAAGAATGGAGACTATTTCTAGACTCTTTGAAACTGAGTCTTAAGGTTGTGCTTTTGCAAATGGAAACCATCTTCCATCTATTCTATTCCTGAACAGCTGTGTAAGAGACAAGCGAAGAAATCTAAGAAGTAGTCTATGACTTGATGTTTTACAGGTATTAACTGTAGGCCTATTACTATTGGCATGCATTTTACGATGTAAACATCAATTTATTGCAGATTTCAAAAATACTAGCGCCAAAATTAGAATTTGACTGTCATATTCGTGTTGAGCACATACAAATTGATAGGAAATGACTAATTTTATTTCAGTAACATGACTTTTGCAAAAATTTGTTGACCAGTGTTTTAAGCACTATGTAATGACATTTTTTTGATACTTTCTAGTTGTGCATTTAAGCAACTGTTGTTATTAGAAATAGAAAAATAAGCACAGATTCATTGTCATTTCTTATCTCACTTATGTTATAATTTATTGAAAGGTAACAAGTAAATAAACTAATAAAAGGGATTGTGTTATAGGAAAGACAGAACAAAATAATTTTGTGAAGAAATTAGATTCTGCAGTGGGAATGGTTAAAGAAGTGTAATGCTTAGATCTATGTTGTTAAACATTTAGGCTATTAAGTAGCAAAAAATGCATCTGGTTTGTGATCTGAAAATATATCAATAATGAACTCTCAATTATAATACTTAAATATTTTCTTTTTTTAAAGTTTTGTTTATACATACAAGAACTAGAGTGTAGGCCAGAGGTGTTGGGGGTGAGAGAATTCACCAGAGACAGAGTGGGGAGCAGAACAGGTAGCTTGATTGAAGTACACTGCTGAGGGGAGCAGTGGGCGAGGCAAAAGAGGTCTGCTGTGCTATGTGGGAAGCTCCCTGGCTGGGGATTGAACTTGTGCTGCAGTAGCTGCTGATGGTTTCACAGTGCTGAGACATAACCCCTTGTGTCACCAGGGAGGCTCTTAAGTATTATCTTAAAACTAATGCCAATGACATGAGTCTAGCTAATACTGATACTTGAAAATAAACAGTACCTGGTATTAATTCTGTTGGAATTAATATAACTGACTTTATTCTAAATTGTGCACAATGTGGGTATCACTGCTGGTGATATAGGTGACTGTTGTTTATTTGTATAAATCAAGTAGTCATAGACATGTGTAATGCAACTAAAATTAACTTAAATTAAAAAAAAATCAGTTCACTGATGGAAGAGAGAGTTAAGGAACCAAGTAGACTGCACACTTTTCCAAGGACCTCAGGGACTGAAATCAATATTTTCTCTTTTCTTTCTTTCCGAGATGGTTTCAATATTGAAAGCCTCTAAGCCATGCAAAGTAGTACTGTGTTAGCTCAAGATTGTCAACTCAGACCTCATAGCTTTATAACCTGATTGATCCCGTAAAGAGTTTTTCCAACTATAAAACACACACACACACAAGACATAAGTATCAAAATACACAAATCCTCAGAGAATGACTTTGGATCATTCAGGAGCACTCACCTATTGGACTATTACTGTAGTCTGAGGACTGACTGTGTGATTATGATCACTCTGCTGGGTTATACAGGTCCTCCAGGACTGGCTTGGAGACAAATATATCAGTAATATTTGGAAGTCTCCACTGAAATTACATAGTTGGGATAAAGGAGAGAGATGAGAGTCATTTATCAAATGAAGGGGTTTATTTTTCAAAAAACAGAAAGATCAGGGGAAATAAAAGATAACGTATGTGCTTTTACAAATGAAGGGGCTATGGCCTTTTAGTTCTGTGTGACCTCTGCCAGCAGGTCCTCAGCCAGTGTCTGGTGGGAAGGGTAGAGTAGGGGTTGAAAGAAATAGTTGGAGAACTGTAGGGATCAGGCAGGTACCAACCATATGGATCTGAGACAGTCCTCCATTCCCAGCAGGGATGAGAAATTGAGTCTGAAATCTAGTTCATTGTGCTGCTATGAAATGGGTATCACATGCCATGAGTTGGTTGAAAGGTGTTATGACTCAAGAGCTACCAGCTTTATCTCTGACTTATTTTATATTCAGGTATTTGCCATCTACACCTCACTGCCTGTGGACAATGATGTTAGATATTTTCCCTGATTAGGATAATTCCGGTGCTCCTCTTACTAATTCCATCAATAAAAGGCTGGGTAAATGTAAAAGCCAATATATACATCCTCATCCTTCCTGAGGTCTAATTTAGTCACAGTTAAACAACGAAGAGATTGATAGTTATTAAAATAATGAAGGTTCTTGATTACTTGCTTCTAGCAAAGATTCAGGAGAAAGATTTATTTAATATGAAACAAAAGACAGAAAAAAAACAAGAACTGAATGAAGGAAAAAAAGAACAGATACTAGAGGAAATATTCATTAGTTGAATATATATTTTAAGAAAAAATGTTTAAGGGTATTTTTGTGGAGAGAGTTGTAGTAAATATAGAGATTAGTGGAAAGATTTATTCTTTGAAAATGCCTTTATTCTAAAATCATCTCATTACAAGGCATTACAATAATATTTCAACTCATTAAGTTTATTTTCCTGTCTCAACCTTATACACTGATATTGGGGTTATACCAGTAAAGATTAAGAAAACTATCCAGGTAACTTTGGGATCAGGTTTTTGTAGTCTTCCTAAAAAAGATTTCTTTTTAGTACTTTTTAAAGAGCCATTGAAAAAGGGTTTTCACCTATGTATCTGAATCATGTAGTGTTATAAACCAATGTTACCTTAATACAAAATTATTTTAAAAATTCAAAAAATATTAGTTGTTTTCTAGCTTTTACATAAGACTGATATATCGCTCATGTTTATATGTATAGCATTAATGAAGTACATATTTGTTAGACACCACATTAATAAGAAAGAATGATTGGAAAAAGTGTCACCTGTATTTTGGTAATTTGCTGCAGGCTCACTCTCCCTGCAGCTGGCACATATTTTTAATCTTTTTATTTGGCAGGATAGAAATATCTGCGATGGGAAAACCAGCAGCAGCTCTTATTCTTTATAAAGGAAAGGATGCTGAAAATCTGAGTAATTACAGCCCCATTTCAATTTTATTCACAGCAGTTAAATCATTTAAATGTCTCTTCTGCAGTCAAAATGAATATTTTTTAGTTTACAAATATTTTATTACCATTAGAGCAATTTTGTTTTCATTATCTCAGCTTCCCAATTCTGTATTATTAAAAATGAGAAATAACCCTCAAAAGTGATTCCAAATTAGAGTTCTGGAGTCGAATTGTATTTATTGATTTTCTCAGGCTCTTTGACTAGGGGAACTACAATATATAACAATAGCTAAGTCATATTCTTTTATATATATTTTGAATTTTAGTCAAGCAGGAAGCTTTATATTTCAGGCCTAAAATAAAATATATTGAGTGCATTATACAGTTTCTGCATCAGGAGATTTAATACTACCTGGTCTTATGTTAGAATTTAGGATGTGACAATTTTATTGATTATACCATGAGCTTGGTTTCTTGGGACTGCTGATATTGAAAAGGTACAATTAAGAAGCTTTTCCATTTTTTATCCTATTATCTTTTGTGAACTGAGCTACATTTAAACATTATTTTAATTTGTGAAATTATGTTTTGATTATTTGAGAGCATTTTCACAGAAGGTATGAGGGTGAAACTTCTAGAGGTTGTGGCTAGTGTCACAAGTTTCAGTTCTCACTCTGTTGGTTATAAATTATCCTCATCTGCCTCTGGCTTAGCGGAGACTGACTTTGTATAGTACTCTATATACAGAACTTCAGAATAAGATGATAAGGAAACTAGAGATTGCTTTATGTCCTTACTCATTTTTAACACAGATGCTTCTTGACCAGGACTTCAAATTCAAAAGGACTTCAAGAAGTATCAAATTGAAATGAGAAAGATGTATGCCATATTTAACATGTTTATAAAAATAATTACAAGGAATATGGGTTGAATAGACAAATATTTCAAGCAGATGTAAATAAAAAGTGCATAATTAAATGTCCATTTTCTTGTCACAATGATATAACTGCTATCATTTGAATTAACCTGGTATGTTATTGTGAAATTTTTTTAGAGACTATTATGTCAAATTCTAAATAACTTAACACATACAGAGCTTTTAAATCACCTAGTTACAATTTGAATGTCCTATGGCAAGCTAGATCACTAAGGAAGGATTTTGCTTGTGCAATATGGTATCATTATTATCTTACCAAAGCAAGAAATGGTAACAGATGACCTCTAAAGTTCCCCACATCAGGATACTTTTATTACAGTCAGGCAAGCTTTGCACTTAGAGCCTCTAAGATATTAAAATTTAGAATATTAAATAATAACATCACATACAACGGCATCTCAATGCCATTAGCTTCCAATAAATCAAATTTGCAGGAATTAAAGTATCTAGTTATTATGTTTCACTGAGAGGAAATATTAAAATTCATGAGTGTTCTAAAGGACACCATAACTAAAGCAGAGCAGATTACAGTTCTGCCAATAAAGAACTAGAAAATTCTAATGTATCTTTACCATGAAATTATCAGAAATCAAAGGAAAATAAATACCTGCATTAAAAAAAAGGTGTTGGACTAATTAGAATGATGGTTATAGAAGATAGAAAAGTTAGAGAGGTAATTTAAAAATAACTGATAGCCATTGTAGCTACTAGGAAAGGAAAAATACCAGGAAAGAGGTTAAAGAGAACATGAAGCTCATTTTAAAATAGTTTAAGTTGAACAACATACTGAAAAAGATGAAATAAATCCATTTAGAGGAACTTGGTTATAGAAGGCATAGAAACTGATAAATAATAATTAGATTTAGAAGCATCAGTTATTTATAACAGAAATTTTTAAATTTATAAACCTGTCAAATATCTATAAATTACAAATTGAAAAGTAATATGAATACAGAAAAAGGAAATCTAAAGGACAAAACTTTAAAAGTGTTATAGAATATTACTGATATGCAGTCTCTCCTTTTAAAACTATATTGTGAATTATTTCATTTTTTAACAGTAGTGACAACATATTTGAATATTCAAATAGAAATAATATATTCAGGCATACTATCTATGTTTTTATGCAAACTTTTTTTTCTATTACTATCAGACATGTATGATAAACTCTCTGACCATAATGCATCAGAAAACTGAACTGCAAAATTAATGCGTTTTTTTACTAACACATTTTTGCCTATACATATTTTGTAGCTAATGCTTAGATGTATGGTGGGAGATGTTCATAAAGGAATATTCTGGGGATGGTTTACTTTATTAGGTTCATTTCCTATAGGAACAAGTAATAATTAACAAATAGGTTTAAGCTTTTTCTTACATTATAATTCCCTTTCATTAGTCAAATACTTCATTAAATAATGAACCTCATTAGAGTCTTGCGGGGTCTACTTTTCATTTATCCTCTGTAATTACCCACTAAGAGGAAAAACTTGGTATCTAGATGTTTAGATAGTGACTAAGAAGCATAGAACAGGTTTTGTCACAGTGCTGGGGTGAGTCAAAAAGACACACAGGAGCCTTCCAAGTCAGTAAGTTGCTAGGGATATGAGAAACTTTTCCTTTGAAATAGATGTAAGAGAAAGAAATAAAGGGGCTTACATTTTGATATCAATTGCCTGTATTTGTAATAGTTTTTTAATTTTTTTATCTTTTTAGACATGCAGGTTGCTTTAAATCTTTGTTACTAAAAAATACAAGACTTTGGATTTGGTCACAAGATTTTAATTCAGTTACAAGTTCTGTCACCTAATCTCTTTGAGTTTCCCTTTATCTAAAAAAGAAAAGCAATGTCTTTGTCAAAAGGGTTGATTAAAGTATTACATTCTATCTGTAAATTTATGTAAGTGTCCAATTCAGTGGCTGGCACATGGCCAATAATAAACAAAGTTCAATTATTCCCCTATCCTACCTCACACTTTATGTCAAATGACTCAAGTACTTGGAACTGAAGTTACTTGGAGTAGAGGCTAATCATTACAGAAGCCACTAAAGTTGTTACTCTGTACATGACATTGTATTCAGATTACTAGAGATTGAGCTAGATTTTTTTTCACTCATGAGATTAAATTAGATTTTTTTCACTCATACCGTTGACTTATATTGAACATATATGCCTCTAAAACCTCTTGGGTCTAACTCTAGTGAAAAAATCAAGCCAAGCTTTGTCAATCATTTTTCAACACATTCCTTTTAACAGAATATCTTCTTTCACTTACCAATAATTTCTTTTCACAACCCCCTTGCTCTTACCTTCCAAACATCTGTGTGCAATGTAAAGCTCTCCTGGGATGCCATTCAGGTTTCAGAAGAGAGAAAAATCTCTTGATTATCTAGAGATGTTAAAGAGCCAATTAATAAGCAACATGGATTTGGTAAGAACAAATAAAGCCAAGCACCAAGGCTTTGGTGTTTGCTGCTACTCTAGTGCATTCTGAAATAAAAATATTTCTTTTACTGTAGCTATCAGTAGACTTCTTAAAATACAAAGACCCAGTCTAAGGCAAAATTACATTTAATAATGGATGTTTTAAGCAATTGTACTACTAAATACATAATTAAGGCAAGGATTATTTATCAATGATTTAAAAGAGAACAAGAGTGTAATTGTGGGTTGCACCCTTAGAGAAGTGGCTAGCTATGATTTATCACAACAAAAGAGAGACATAAGGATTATTAGAAGTTAAAAAAGCATAAATATAAAGAGAGGGGAAATGAGCCAAAAGCACTCAGACAAAAGAAAAGATGAAAAACAAAGCCACTATAAAATATACTGAGGAGAAAATATCATACTCTTTTATGAATTCTAAACAAAAAGCAAACATATAAAATGTAAAATTGGCTTTAGAAAAATTTTGAAGTTAAGCATTAGAATTAACCTGAGTGTTCTGCCAAAAATGCAATATTTCTGTAAAGATTTGTAGACATGCCCCACTTCATGAGTTGAATCATTATAACGAGATTGGTTTATGGATGTCAGTGCTCTGTTAAACTTCTCTGTCCTCAGTCACTTCCATTAATTTTTTTGATCTCTGGCTTCTGGAGATGTAGTCACTGGAAGTAATTTCCATGAAAAAATTAAGACCTTTAAATCCTATTCATAACAGTATAATTAGTAAGGAGGTTTTGTTTACATACTAAATTATTCAGTTTTTTGTTTTGAATAATTTGTAAATTATTCAGCTGGGTATATATCAATTATGATTTAGGTTCAAATTCTTCTCTCTGGGCTGGATTCCCACCTTAAGAAATGTTATCCAGATCCAAGGATCCCTGGAAAGTTGGAACAAAAGTAAACCATTCCTAAGGCATGCTGTGGAAGCATAGCTAGGAAGTGATAGCAGAGTTGGAAAACTAAACAGCTGAAAGTAAACTCATGTTTCGAATGTGAAAAGCACCTTGAGGATGGATGACAGATCTAGGATCAGGGAAGGGGAGTGAGTGGCTAGGACAGTTAAAAATCTATTTGTCCAAAGAATATGCAATGGAACAAGATTAGCTTGTTCAATAAATAGTGTTGGGAGAACTGGACTGCTACATGCAAAATAAATGAAGCTAGACTACTACCTCACACCATGCACAAAAACCAACTCAAAATGGATAAAAGACCTAGAGATAAGACCTCAAACCATAAAGTTTATAGAAGAAAATGTAGGCAAAACTCTACATGACATACATCTCAGCAAAATCTTTAAAAGCACTTCCCTCATAGCGAAGGAAGTAAAAGAAAAGATAAACAGCTGGGACTACATCAAACTAAAAAGCTTCTGTACAGCAAAAGAGACAATAATTAAAACAAACAGACACCCTACTAATTGGGAGAAGATCTTTGCACACAATACAACCGATAAAGGACTGATAGCAAAAATCTACAAAGAGCTCACACAACTCAACAAAAACAAAGTCAACAATCCAGTCAAAAAATGGGCAGAAGAGCTAAAAAGACACTTCTCCAAAGAAGAAAAGCAAATGGCCAACAGCTATATGAAAAAATGTTCAACATCACTTATAATAAGGGAAATGCAAATCAAAACCACAATGAGATACCACCTCACACCAGTGAGAATGACACACATTTAAAAAACAGGCAACAACAAATGCTGGCGAGGATGTGGAGAAAAAGGAACTCTTCTACACTGCTGGTGGGAGTGCAAACTGGTCCAACCACTATGGAAGCCATATGGCGTTTCCTCAAACTAATTAACGTGGAGCTACCATACAACCCAACAACACCACTTTTGGGAATATATTCAAAGGACACAAAAACACTAATTCAAAAGGATACATGCACCTGTATGTTTATTGTGGCATTATTTACAACAGGGAAGGTATGGAAACAACCCAGATGCCCAAAAATAGATGACTGGATCAAGAAGATGTGGTACATATACACAATGGAATACTATTCAGCATTCAAAAAAGATAAACACATGCAATTCGCAGCAACATGGATGGAACTAGAAGGGATCATGCTCATCGAAATAAGCCAAAAGGAAAAAGAAAAATATCGAATGGTCTCACTTATAACAGGAATATAGGAGAACCAAATACAAGAGTGACAATCAGCAAGAGAGGGGGGAGGATTGGGGCTCAGAATGGGGGAGAAGGGAGCACAGGGGACTGTGGTGACAGTACACGTGTTGAATTGGTGGTGGGAAACCTATAGGGAATATACAGTAATGGAAAAGACATAAATAAAAATAACAACTGAAAAAAAATGATAAACTGAGCATTTGAAAGTAACTAAATGGTCTACGGCCATTAAAACGTGCCCGATCTTGTCAGAAAGTAACTAATGACAGTATTTGGTTTTTAATTTACGCTCACATTCTTTTAGTTAGTATGATGTCGACATTTAGAAAAACTTCAGGAACTTTATAGTGTCAACTGAGAAGTAATCAGATTGTAATATAGTCAAGAAAGGCATTTATTCAAGAAAAGAAATCATGTTCTGGGCCTATGAGCAAGGAGGCATACCCAAGCTATGTTCCCCCAGGATCAGGGCAAGTGGGGAGTGTAAAGGATCAAGCAGGAGAGTAGTCTGAGACTTAGGTCATCTGTTTTGAAACTTTGGACTGGTTGACAGGAGTCTTTATACAGAAAACTGCTGTGTGCGGGTGGGGGT
>PVIJ01005597.1:0-101643 GCA_004024925.1 Scalopus aquaticus | reverse complement strand
GACGCCCGGCCGGGGAGAATCCCACATGGTGCGGCAGACCTCTCCTGCCTCGCCCGCTGCTCCCCTCAGCAGTGTAGTTCTGATCTGCCTGTTCTGCTCCCCACTCTGTCTCTGGTGAACCCTCTCGCCGTCCCACGGCTCTGGCTTGTACCCCAGCTTGTATGTATAAATAAAAAATAAATCTTTAAAAAAAAAAAAAGAAAAAAAAAGATAAACATGTTTATCTTGTCTTAAATTATTCCATATATATAATTACATATCTTAAAATATCTTAATTTATACCCTAAATATTTTTATATTTAATAGACCAGACTGTTACAACTTATTCTGAGCAATATAAACAATGTTTAGTTAACATTTTCAGAAAATGTTAAATCACTTAAATAATAGGGTAATCACAGAAAATTTAAACATGTTTTTGCTTATTTAAGAATGATTCCATTGTTGGAAAAATTAGTATTAATGGGAAAATCCTGCTGGATTTAATCCAAATTACTTAAATTTCAGAGCCTTATCGATTATGTTTGGTGAAATTTCCCAGAAAATACTACAGAATTATGCCAACACTACCACTGTAAAATTTGTCCCCTGAAAATTCTTTCTATCATAACTAGAAACTTAAATGTGGGGATATCAATAGTTTTATTTCTGCTCTCAGAAAATTTCTCAAAGAGGAAAGAAATCCTCTAGCAATGAACACTGGAAATACCAGCTTTTATAACTGAAAATCAGTACCTCATCAGCTGGGTCTGCGCTGTTTCAAATAGTCATACTTATTGAGCGGGTCATGGATGTTAAGGACACTGCTAAAGACTTTCCACATTATCTCATTTGATCCTCCCAACAATTCTGGGAATCAGAGTCATCTTTTTCCTATTTTGAAGCTAAAGTCACACCTTCCATTTCCAAGCATTACTTACTTAGACCATAAAAACACTTGTTTGCTATCTTATCCTAGTAAAAGCCAGAATCTCCAAGTGACTTATGAAATTCTACTTTTTCTGTGAGGCACAGGCTAAGAAGCACAGCCACTCTGAAAAAGGTGTCACCTGGCCTGAAGATGGACTTCTTTTGGGAGAAGGTCTTTTCCACGCTCCCCTTTAAATGTGTCACTCTTCTACTTCAGCCAGCGTGGCTAGTAATAGAGAGGATGGGGTGAGCACTACACTAAGCAACCGGAAGAGACCCTGGACTGTGCTCAGTATTATTCCCTCTCTGTTTTAGTTCCGGATGGTGGAGAGGTGGTGGAGTTGAGATTGGGGACTATCTGGAGTAACAGCTGAGGATAATGGGTTTTCACCAATGGATATGGAGATGCTTCTCTGCTCAGCTCACTGGGGCTGTACCAGTGTCCATAAGGTCAAGCTCCACCCTGGTCCAACCTTCTTTTCTTCCTTCTGTCTGTACCCTCAAATGTGTACTGCTCTTGTTGAAGTTTAATGTCTCCCTCAGTGTGTTTGTTGTTTCAGAGGTGCAAGCCTGAGCACTTTGGCCGGTCCTTCCTGATTGTAGTCTTTAATTTCTGTGCTTCTGTGTTTGAGGCAGCCTGGAGGACTGTAACCAAACCCCATGTGGTGCAGTCAGTCGGACACTCACACGCAGTTTTACTGGTCCATTCTTTTAGCCGAGGCACAAATATAAGCAGGCTTCCCCTCCTGTCCCTCACTGAGCATTCCATAGGGAAGGGCATCCCTGAGGCATATCACCCCAAGTTCCAAACTACCTTCTCTAAGTCCTGTCCTCAGAACTGCTCCTAAAGAAGTCTAGAAGAGTCAAGAAGGAATCTAAACTCCCAAACTCAGGCACCTTGGCTCCGATTCTCCAGGCAGAGGTGCATCTCCTTGGCCTGAAGCAGAAGTGGAGAAGGAGGATGAGAATGTAGACAACCATTGTTTTCATTTCTTCTATGTGGTAGAGAAAATGTTTACATCTATCATTTTTATTTCTTCCATACCATTATCATCTGCTAAAGGTGCTATTCATGTCTGCCGCATCTCCTCCTCCCAGGCCGAGGGAGAGGGACAGGAGGGGAAGCCTGCTTATATTTGTGCCTCGGCTAAAAGAATGGACCAGTAAAACTGTGTGTGAGTGTCCGACTGACCACACCACATGGGGTTTGGTTACCATCCTCCAGGATGCCTCAAACACAGAAGCACAGAAATTAAAGACTACAATCAGGAAGGACCGGCCAAAGTGCTCAGGCTTGCACCTCTGAACCAACAAACACACTGGGGGAGGCATTAAACTTCAACAGGAGCAGTAGACTTTCGAGGGTGCAGGTAGAAGAAGAAAAGAAAACCAGAGAAATAAAATTTAAAGGAAAAAAAATGGAGTCTAACCAGGAGAAAGAAAGATTTGCTTTTTCTTTTTTTGATGAACCATGTAGAATATGAACTGAGTGAAAGTGCCCATCCATGTGAGATGACAGCTGAGAACCATGTCACCAAATGAACATTAGCTGCAATGACGAGCGCCTTAAAATGCCTTTACAAAGAGAGAAATGAAGGAAACAAAACATGTCACTGTGCTTGAAAATCACTTATAGGAAGCTCTTAAAAAAGAAGAGAGGTGAAAGAACATCAAATTATCATCCCATTTATCTTAACTGGGAGTCTTTTTTTTTTTTTAAGATTTATTTATGCATACAAACTGAGGTGCAGGCCAGTGAGAGGATTTACCAGAGACAGAGTGGGAAGCAGACAGACAGATCTACCGAAATACACTGCTGAGGGGAGAAGAGGGCGAGGCTGGAGAGGTCTGCTGCACCATGTGAGAATCTCCCTGACCAGGCATCGACCTCCTGCCACAGCTGCAGGCAGCTCCACAGCGCTGCCCTGCATTGCACTTAACGCTTAACCCGGGAGGCCCTTAACTGGGAATCTTTTGGAGACAAATTCCTTTCTTTTTTTGTGGGACTGCCTCATACTTTAGACCAACAATTTTTTCCTGAATGAGACATTTTCAATCTTTCTGATTCTGAAGGAAATTTCTTCCCCTTTGGCTATTTTTGCTAATAAGTTAGGATGAATTGCTTTGAATTGAATCTGCGAAATGTATCATTTATGTCTACTTTTTTTTATTGTACATCTTGACAAAGAAAAAATAATACAAAACATGTTGCTCTAATTTAAAGGGTTGGAATCTGGAAAGCATTTGAGTTCTGGATTCAAGTTGGTGCAGTTTTTTTTTTTAATTTTAATCTTAAACCAGGGTATTTTTGTTCATATACAACTCCTTTTTTTTTTAAGATTTATTTATTTATGCATACAAGAACTGGGGTGTAGGCCAGAGGTGTGGGGTGGTGAGAGGATTCACCAAAGACAGAGTTGGGAGCAGAACAAGCAGATCGACTGAAGTACACTGCTGAGGGGAGCAGTGGGTGAGGCAGGAGAGGTCTGCTGTGCCATGTGGGAAACTTCCTGGCTGGGGATTGAACTTGTTGTGCCACCAGGGAGGCCCTACAACTCCTCTTTAAATGGATGTGAACTTTACCAACTAAAAAGCTTGCAGAGTTGTGGGAAGGAGGGGATGTGAAATATCAATTGGATCAATTTGGTTCAGGGCCTAAAGAAATCTAATACTTAAAAAGAAAATATTGAAAAGAACAGATTTTAAAAAGAAGGGACTATAAGGCATATAATATTCTGCTTCCATACTTGTGATAGATTACTTGGGGAAAGCATAAAAGTAGAGGAATTAATTCAGTGTTGGCATAATAACAGTTAATAATAGCAACAATGTATGCATAATCCCCTCTTATAGGGTGTGAAAGTAATTAAATCATGTGTCTCAGAGTCACTTACATAGTCTATATGTATCATCCCAATTTGTATTAGATTAATATATTCCATTTTGAAGCTGGTCAGACTTCCTTTATATGTTAGTAGTATTCAGTTTGTGCTTCATAGTTGTAAAATGATGAGCATTACTGTGTTTATTTGGTAAAAAGCTTATGGCCATAATTTAAGAGTCAACAAATACTTTCTGAGCAGCTGCTATGTCAAGGCACTCCTGTAGGTGTAGTGGGAGATGTGAGACTATATAAAACACACTGATTGAATTCAGAGAGCTTACAGTTTGAGGAAGGAAGATGGTTACATAATACATGTACTAGCTATATTAAGACATGGACTTTGCACAGAGGCTTGATTAGATAGTTTCTCTCTGTAGTAGTATCTTGGAAAAAGATGATGGAAATTAGTACCACTTTCAGATCACTGGAGAAACATTTGAAGAAATTGTATGTTGCATATTACTGGTAATGCTTATATGTGTATGGCTTTTCTTCTCAATTAAGTTTAAATGTGTGAGGAAAGTTAAGTTTCATTATAGTATCTTTACATTGATCACATATTTTCCACAAAACAATAACACTTGTTGATTGCTAAATTCTATGCTAAAATTAATGCATAGCCCACATCACACAACGCACTGCTCATTGCTTAATGACTATGGAACACATCTCAGTTCTGCTTTCATCTAAGACTGTTTGGCCAGAAGAATTAGCCAAAACTTAGAGGGACAAGGAATTTAGACCAAGAGGTTGAATGCTAGACTGAATGTCTTTTTTGGGCACTGATGTAAATGTGTTATTATTTAAACCCCGGTAAACCAGTGTTCAAATCGTTGTTATTATTCTGATAATGAGCTCCAGGTACAGTTTCATCAAAATGTACTGATAATCCATTGATAGCATTCTGCTCTTTACTTTTGCTATAAATCTGCTGATATTGAATATACTCTTGTATATTTCTGAATGTGATGCTAATACCTGAATCATATTATTTTAGACTAAAATAAACAACATTTGTTGGCAAACAGTTAATAAGCAATCATGCTGTTACCAGCAGTAAATATATTCGGTTGTTTTCTCACACTTGCCACTATTCCTATAATTTCCTTGTTGAATGAGTTAATGATGTTTCATAACCCAAAATCTTGTCAGATTGAAATTCACCCTTTTTAGAAACCTAGTACAAAAGAAAATGTATAACCTCTTTCACTAATCTATTGCAGTCGCCAATAAGAATTTTTTCTGACAAGAGTGCTTCCTTTGGCCTGAGTTTTGCTGTTCCTGGCAAAGTCCTTTTCTTTAATTCTCCTCTTGGTAGAGACAGAGAAGAGTAAACAGTCTTTCTTTGCAACATATGAGGTGGATACGCATGTCATTATGTCAATAATAAATAGCTCATGCTCCTTATATAAGATAGAGAATCTATTAAGGTCATTATTTATTTACCATTAGGCATATAAAAGAGAGACAAAGATGGAGATAAGACTTTTTTCAATATAGTAAAAAGCAATTCCTATCTTTTCTAGAGTTATAGGTGCCATTTTCAACATAGTTGTCATGATGACTAATTTGTTTAGGATTAAGTATATACCACATGAGACATTACATCTTTGATGTTTAAATCTCTTAAAATGAATTTTTACAGACAGCCTCACAAGAGCATTATTTGGGACTACAAAAAAAGGGGGGCAACATTTCTTTCTTGTAAATATTTTTACCCTTTATCTAAAAAGTTTCCTTAAATTGCTGTGCTATTTAGACATCTTGATTTTTTTTAACTGCCTTTTCTCTCTTATCTTGCTTTAGTTTCAAGGCAACAGATAAAATGCCATTTGTTAAAACTAAATCAAAGAGTTCAGGGCCTAAAGAAATCTAAGGCTTAATAAGAATATATTGAAAAGAACAGAGTTTAAAAAGAAGGGACTGAAGGTATATGGTATTCTGCTTCTATACTTGTAATAGGTTACTTGGGGAGAGCATAAAAGCAAGAGAATTCATGTCAGTTGAGTTATATAAGGCACAATAACAGCTAAATAATAAAGATAGATAAATATAGTAGGCTGGTGTTAATAGTTAAAAGCAACAAACAATTTTGTTGATTTTGTACCTATTCTTCTTCCCAATGAATTGCATAGTAAAGGCATAATTTTTGGAAAATGTTTAAGCTCATTAGCACTGATACAGGTCATGTTAAGTGTTCTGAGGGCTTTGGATGTGATGAATAAAATTGATTCTAACTATTATTACTATTATTTACAAAATCACCATAACCATCAAGTATTTATGGATAACCTGGAATGAGTAGAGTATACTTAGCAATATTGTTTTGCATTAAAGTTTACTTCTGGGAATTTCAACTTGAAAAATTAAAAGCAATGAGGATGTCTCTAAAAAGAATTTGAGCCAGAGAGCAGTTGGGCAGCGAATACCAGGAGATGGTGAAAAATTTCTGTTCATGAACTTTTAGGATGATCAGAAAGGAAAGACTTTATTTTTTGTAGGTAGGAACTGAATATCCAATTTGCAAATAAACCCTGCTCTGCGGAACAGCTCCTGTCTTCCTTGTCCTGTGGCCAGAACTCTTTGTTGGGTGCCTTGGGAGTCTATAAGAAGGACAACATCGAAGGAAGGAGTTTTATAGAGAATAAAAAAATCATTGAAAGACAGGATGATTTTGAAGAGATTCCAGTTTAAGTCTTCCAAGAACATTTTCTCTCATGTGCCTCATTTTGTTTTGTTTTATTGCTTTACATGCTTGTCACCAGTGTAATTTCAAATGAAAATTAAACAATACCTTCAGGAGTGTTTATTCACACCCAGAGGGTATGTAATACTCATAGTATTTTTTTTAAAGCTTGGGCAATTCTTTATTTTTTTAAAGATTTATTTACTTATGCATATAAGAACTGGGGTGTAGGCCAGAAGTGTGTGGGGGGTGTGTGAGTGAGAGGATTCACTGGAGACAGAGTAGGAAGCAGAACAGGCGGATTGACTGAAATACATTACTAAGGGGAGCAGTGGGCGAGACGGGAGAGGTCTGCTGTGCCATATGGTCACCTCCTTGGCAGGGCATGGGGATATAACTCATGCTGCAGTGGCTGTGGATAGCTTCATAGTGCTGAGACTTAACCCCTTGCACCACCAGAGAGGCCCAATACTCATAGTATTAACAATACTATTTTACACTGTAAAATAAGTCTGCACCGTAAGTGATGCTGAGTCTGGGGAATTCCTGTCAGCTGATTTTCATGAGCTCTTTTAAAGTGACATTTACGTTGGTGACATTATCCCCACCCAGGATCTTGTACTTACTTTTGCAGGACCAGAAACCCAATTCTGTGGACATTGGTTACAGATACATACAACTCATATGGACTCATTTCAGCCTTATGGTCAATATACATGTACAATCAGGTGGTCAGATAGTTTTTTAGTACCTGGGACTCAGAATACAGAGAATTAGTTAACACATGTTGGAATATTTCTATATAGTTTAGAGATAGTCTTACCAGAGACATAATAATGCTTTGTCTGCATTGCTGAAACTCTCCCCACTGGGTGGCACTTGAATTGCCCACTCCCAGCTCTTGGAGTTGGTTATTCTGTTCTTTGCTACATGTGACCAATTCCTTTCTGACCTCAAAGCTTTTACTAACCAGAACTAACAACTTTATTAGATAGAATACAAGATATCCAGTTTAAATTTGAATACTAGATAAACAACAAATATTTTTTAGCATAATATGCACCAAATATCAAATGGAGATATTCCATTTTTATTTACTAAATCTGGCAATCCCAAAGCTGACTACCTGAATTTCTCCCCTTGTTTGAAGTTTTGGGTATTCTCAAATTATTTTGACGTACACATACAGTTTCTTGCTTTACACATAAAAGGTTAGTAACATTTATTGTATATGGATATACTGATTTGACTTTTAGAATACAATTCTCCTTGATTTACAGTTTGTGAGTGTGCTGATATAGATTATATTGTCACTGCTGTGTAACCAACAGCAGCTGTTGTGATAAACTGCACTAATCAGGGTTGTTCAAGCAATACAAACCATTTCAGGAAAGATAAAAGACTAGTATAAGTGAGTACCAATAAAAGTTGTGTTTACAGCATAGCAGAAATAATTTATATTGAAAAGAAGGAAAATAGGAATTCTATTATGGAAAAGGGTAATTTTGGAGAATGAAAAACAGTGTAAGGCAGGTCTGGAGAGTGGAGTTCTGTCTTTGGCATTTGAATTATCATGGGTCTGTAAGGAGGAAAACAGTAGGGGAGGAGGTTGCAGAACAGAGGCAGAAAGATGTCAAAGAAAGGGAATAGTTCCAGTTTGGGTGTAGGGCTGGTACTAGATGTCTGGGAGCTGAAATATCTTTCTCCTGCTGTCTTTTTCCTTTTTCTTCTTGTTCTATTGGTCCAACCTGACTGATCAGGTCATTTTTTGGTTAGTGTTATTATTTACCTGCACTTGGGTTAAGATGACCCAATTTTGTGGTCTAGCTGGGAATCTCACTGTACTGTATACACTGTTTTCAAACAATTGACTTAAAAACAAAATGTTCAAACACAACTTGGTCCAGCTGGGTATGACTTACCCACCTGGTGGGTATTGAATCTAGGTAGAAGGCTTGGTCACAGTACAACAGTATATTTTGTTGTACATGGAATACACATCAAAAACAAGTCTTGTAGATTTAATTCAACTTAATCAACTTAATCACATTCCATTTCTCAACTATTTTTGACTATCTTTCTGGAAATATAAAGATAATATTTTCTAAAGGGAATGGAATAGATAAGATAATAGTGCATACTTATCAGTGTGTTGGGTATGTGTGTGTGGGGGGTGTCATAGGTGAACAAGATCTTGCTCTGACTTCAAGTTGTTTACAAATAACGACAAAACTGGGCTAAAATCGTACATAAGAAGTACATAAGATAATGTACGTGAAAGCCGGGTACTGTGGGGATTGTTCTAGAAGGGGTCTTCAGATTCCTGACAACTCCTTGTACTCGCAATTAGGAGCGAAAGAAGAAGGAAATCGAGTCTTTGAAAGACTCAAGAATGGTGGTCATGAATTTCTGAATCCCTGGGGACACGTTAGCCATAAGTCTTTGGACAAATCACAGTCTTCAAGTCACAACTTCCTTCTCAGTTAAATGGGGATTATCAATATTTATATTTCAGGGGGTTATTGAGTAGATTAAGCAGGTAATGAGCAAAGCATTCTGCCTGGCAGGAGTAAGAGCTCAATAAATTGTATTTCTTATTAGCACTTATTTACAACTTCTCAGAATGATGGAGAAAGGAACACTTTGTGTAGGTTTACTTTACTGGGTTCTACTTAGGGGGCCCAGCTAATCCGCACAGGTTCCACAAGGGACATCCTGCAGCTTCCGACCTGCACCCCTTGCCCTAACCAAGGACCAGAGAAATTTGGGATCTTCGAGCGAAAACAGTGCCCTGTTTTCTTTCCCTTAGGCACTGAGGGAGAAGCTGCCGCAGAAGCCCAGGCTGCGAAAAGGGGCAGCAGGGCGGAGGCGGGGAGGGTCTCCGGAGGGAAGCCTGGCGCCCGGCCGGGAGCAAGACCCGCCGGCGCAGTTCGGCCCCCAGAGCCGCAGCAGAGGCGGGGAAGTGGGCGCGGAGGGGCGTGGGGCGACGGCATCGGGTGTCAGTGCCAGCAGAGTCAGGGCGGGCACATTTTCCCACCGCCCAATCCCCAGCCGTAGCCGCGGCCTCATGAATAAGCAACAAAGCGAAGCGCCCTCCCCTTGGCGTCCCAGACATCGGAGGGAGCCGCCACCGCTGCAGGGGCCGCCGCGGGGATGCCGAGCGCCGGCGCCGCTGCTCTCCTCTGCGCGCTGCTCGGCTGAAGGCGCACAGGTGAGGACGGGCCCGGCTCCTGCCGCTCGGGAGACCGCGGGGGCTGACCCGGCTTCAGAGCAGTCATGGAGACGGAGTCCGGGCAGCGCTGGGTAGCTCCGGGAGCGGTGCAGCCCGGGGAGCGCGACAGTCCGGGGCGCGCCAGGAGTGCGCCCAGCGCCCCGCCGGAACGCGGTGCCGGGCTCAGGGTGCGCTGGGGCAGCTCCGGGAGCGTCGGGCGCGGTGCGCAGGCCTCCGAGGACTCACTGCACTCCTAGCTCCTGCCCAGCCTCCCGGCTCCGCACTAGCGAGCGGGCCTTTGTGCTGGCGGAGCTTGCAGAGCTGGCTGCTTTTGTGTGGGCTTTTCTTTCTTCTCTCTCTCCCCTCCTACTCTCACAGCGGTGATACAGAAGTTCCCTCAAGACTACAATTTGCTCCTTTCGAACGATTGATCCCAATTTCCCCCGATGCCAATCAGCGCCCCACAGCCGAGAAGCGTATGGGGGCTGCCGTGGCCCCCGAAATGTGTTCAGCTACTTTGCAGAAAACAAACAGTTGAATGTTTAGCGCAGAAATAATCACGGAACCTCCTTGCTCAAATCCTGACTGGTCCTCCAGGACACAGCTAGAAAAGGCTCTTCGCAAAGGTTACAAAATTGGAAGGACGGCCTGTAGGTTAGACGCAGAGGAGGTCTTGCTCTGCCCGAGACTCCAGAAAGGTTGGGCAATGCTGCCTGGAGGTGCCCAGATGTATGTGCATCCTCCTCACTGACAACCTGTGTAGATTCCAAACATGGTGAGCCCTGGCTGGTGAGGAAGAAGCAGGGGCGCACGAAATACAAGACTCTGAAGAGTTTGGAGTTCAAAAGCATGAGAAATCTTCCCTTTCCCCTGCTGACCCGGAGGATCTGCCGGGACGCTGGCACCTAATTTCAGTGCAGAGCTGATGTGGAGGGCAGGAGTAGATAGGCTGCTTTAAAGTGTCTTCCGTATTTTCGTTGGAAGTTTTAGTTTGAAACTTAAGGAGGTAGTGGATTGGTTCAGAAATCCATTCGTAGCTCTGAAGGGTTTCTTCCGTGGCGAGCAAAATGTGAGGTCAGAAGTGACATGCCTCCCCCTCCTTTTTATCTATTTCCTTTATCACAAGTGATGCTGTTACACTTCAGAGTCTCCTTTAAGCCGACTGATTTCTGTTCACTTGAGGGCAGAACCCCACGTAGCATCTACTTAAAGAACTTCAAAATAGGGGTGAGGTTTCATGGTATCAGAACAGTGCTACTTTTACACACAGTAGAGATTTAAGGGTGGTCTGACTTACTCCATGCATGAGGTAGAGTTTGGTATATTTGTCATCATAATGAACCAGGCACTTACACAGCAGTCTTGATAGTGGTTGTGTTTATTCACAAAACTCCCAAGACTCACCAAGTCTAAGGTAGCTACAGCAACAGAGCCAATTAGAGAGATGTGAATTTGTCTTTGTTTTCATGGGAGGCTTCTTTTCCTTTATCTTCTGGCATTTTCTGCTAGATTTTTCAATATCAGAATTTGGTTTTACAAAAATGGTTTAATGCTAAATGTAAGTATAGAATCAAAACGAGGGAGATGGGCTGATATGCTATGGAAAAATTCCAATTTTTTTGGAAATACTGACTAGTCAGTTGATGTGAACCTAAAATTATATTTTTGTTCATTGAATTTTCTGTTTGGAAGCTGGCTGTTTAGAGAGAGTTTGGGCTTAATCTCTGTAAATTGAAAACTCATTCTCTCATTAAGATGTGTGGTCAATCCTGTTTTTCCATGTTGTGTTACTTGGTGATTATAAGAAAAGTACCTGAATCCAGTTTCACTTTGAAATATGAGATATTATATTTATTTCTTGAAATGTTTACCTGGGGATTAACTCCTCCTTAAAAGCTAGCTAGTACCTAGTGATCTTTTCAAGCTAATGAAGTTTGAGGGCCACAAAGAACAGATGTGAGTTGTCAAATTGGGTCATTGTAAAGGACTGTATGAGGGATGGACAAGAAGTTGCTGATCAAAATTGATTAGGGCAACATTCTTCAAACATCAGAGGACTCCCTTGTCACTTTGACTAATTAAGAAACCAAAAGGGGAGCTCCATGGAAATATCTAGGAGAAAAAGATATTCCATTTTTGACAAATGTTATCAAATGTCTCACCTTACTGTATTTGAGGGGAATCGTACCAGCACCACACGAATATGACTTACATTGTATGATACAAAACTTTTTCTTCAAACTGTTTTCATATCTGTTATTCCTCTTTGGTCTCTCTTCTACCCTTTGAAGAAAATAGAATGAGGATCATCTTTATTTTGCAACCAGGAAACTGAGTTTTAGTGATTTGTCCAAGGTAAAGCTGGAACTTGAAGTCAGGTTTTAAATCTTTAAGCCCAGCTTCGTTTGCCAGGGATAGGATGATGTGCTGTTGGGGGTGATAAATACAAACATCTTCATTTGTCTGCATTGCTAAAGTGTAGAGAATATAGCTGTGTATTCCATGCTTAGAACTTAGCTGCGGTCTGCAGGAGTGGTCAGGCACTATGCTGTTAGTTGCTGTCTTGATCCCAGGCTACTTACCCCGTTTTCTGTGTGCACTGATGATGCTTTTCTCATGAGGGACCGTGCTTTTCTTTGTGGTTACTCTATTCTCCCTTCTTCCACTGTGGTCAAACATGCTGCTGAAAGGATCATCTTTCATTCCAGTTATTTAATTTAAAATGAACAGTGACTGGGCCAGATTTGAAAATCAATATATCAGGCCAGGGACAGCTGTCAATAACACAGTGAATCAGAACTGTGGTACCTTAAAGCTTTTGTGCCACAGTTGGGTCAATAGGCTCACAGTCTTGATAAACTCAGCTTTAAACAAAGGAAATAGAATTGGCAATGAGAATCTTAAAGATGAAAAGAAAAGGTAAGCCAATGACAAATTAGTCATTGAGGATCAGGAAAAACAGAAGATGGAAAGATTATTAAGGCACAAAGAAGGGTGTTTCCTTTTTCTTATCAATCAGAGAATCACAAATTGAATTTCAAAAGTGGATAATTGAGAAGCAGACCAACTTAGACTCTGAGACTTGTCACTTGTTACTGTTGGTCTATCTTTTTAATGAAATAAGCTCTGAAAACTTAAAATATAGCAGAAATGAGAATATAGAAGTTATTATTAAAATGACCCCTTGAATAAGATTGGCCAGTTGCTGAACAAAGCATACAGTTAGACATGGTCAGACCATGAAATGTCATTGTATGACTTACAGTATAAAAGGAGACTCTGAACATTCTTTTAACATTCATACCGTCTTAAAGGGTATTTATATTTGCACTAGCAAATATTTATCCAGCACGTCCTCTATATGCCTACCATCACTGGCAATTATATAGCAAACAAAGGAAATGAAAACACCAGCGTTTGCATGCAAAGAACATAATCTTATTTGAAGTGACAAGATTTACAGACATGATAATTTGCTAGAGGAACTGGGAGAAGGTGGAAGAGAATAGGCCAGTGGTTAACAACTCGGACATGACCTAAGGGGCAAGGATTTGGATACCTGAGGTAGGGAAAAGGGAGGAGCAAGTGTTCTGGCTAGTGCAGTGATGTGAACAAAATATAGGAAACTGGAATGAATAAGGAGCCTAAGACGGTAATCATCTGACTGGAGATGATATTTCTCCTAGGCGCTAATAGTATGGAATCAAATTATAGATCTGAAGTTTGGCAGTTGTGCACTTGGGAAACCTATATGCTGTCTTTTGGGAATACAAAAGACAAAGGTGGCAAAGACAAGGAAACTTGACGTCTGACAAAATTCACAAGTTCAAAAATAGATATGACCATGTAGGCAAGTTAATTATCTTCTATAGGCTTTCAGTGTTCTCATCAATAAAAATGGTACCTAGTTAATTAGTTTGTTGTAAGGATTAAATAAGATCATTTACATAAGGCACTTACATTATTCAGCACATAGCATCCCCCAATAGGTAGCTATTTTTGATTTATTATTATCATTTTTATTCTTAAGAATAAATTACCTCGATTGTATACAATGGGCTGGAAAGGAGAGAGTCTGAATATGATCATTGATGAAGAGGCACATCAGCAATGGCAAATAATAGCATTCCTGCGAGGTGAGGAGAAGAGACATGTCTGAGATTTTATGAGGAGAGGATCCACAGAAGTTGCGAATCTAGAATGTAACGAAGAGAAGAGTTCGAGATGAGACCAAGTTTAGACAGAAAATGGTGTGTTTGTAGATAATTAAAATCTAAGACTAGGTAACATTTCCTTGAAACTCTAAACTAGCTATTTGCAGTATTTATGATTACCTCCAAAGAGGAAGACATGCGGTAGCTGGCCATGAGTAAATTGGCATACTCCATGGGCACCTGTACCTTGAGGACTCTGAGGGCAGTTCTTATGCTACTTATATGTTATATGTGGAACTCGATTCACTTTGGAAACAGTAGCTTTGTTACTGAGCAGAATGTTAACTTGCTGGTTCACTTTTAGGTCTTTCTTTTACTAACACACGGAACAATAGCTTTGTACATTTTATTGGAAAGATGGAGCTCAAGTGTTTTTAAAAAACTGATTATTAAATCTAACATGATCATGTGGGCTGTGTTTTTTATATTGTCTTTCATTTGTCTTTGAAACTTGAGTATGCCTTGAATTGACAAAGAAACAGATTCTGGATTGTATTTAAGATTGTCACAGATAATGCTGACAGAACAGCTTATCTGACCACTGGTGGCAAAAATGCAGTAAATTGTTTAGAGGACTGCTGAGCCATGAGGTTACCTTGATAGTGAATGATGGACAGCGTGCAGCCGACTTGCTCTAAAAGGAATACTTTTAGAGCTAATATCGAAGCTAATGTCCACTATTAAAGCTAATATTTGGTTAGATTTTATTTATCTGAATTAATGTTGCATTGACAACTATAGTAGGGGCAAAGTACTCTCATACCCAAAACCGCAGTTTCCTTCCTAGGAAGGAAGAAATAAAGGGTATTCTTTTTTGCTTATTTGTTATATTTTCTTATGATTGAGTGGATGTATGTTGATTAAGACATAGGATTCTGATAAGCAATGAAAACTACTCTCCCTCTTTCTCCCCCAACAAAGCATGCCAGAGACATTCATCTGTTTGTTCAGCCAATATTTACCCAGATTTTTCTCTGTGCCAGGCTCTTTGCCAGCAAGGTGAGACAATGTTGAGACAAAAAGAAGAGGCCCAGAGCTTTCAAAATATGAGTACAGATGATGATTTAGGTTTGGAAGTATTGTCACTGAATTGACAGGGCAAGGGCTTTCCTATTTTTACTCTAATGTACAACTCCCAGCGGGGGTACCAAACATGCTGGAATAGCTATGTGAACTTTAAAAGATGGAAAAAGACCTGGATCTTTGAAGGTCATCTACCAATTTATCTGAGTTGCACATGTGTGCCCTGTTGCCGTTCC
Source organism: Scalopus aquaticus (assembly GCA_004024925.1). Lineage (NCBI taxonomy): Eukaryota > Metazoa > Chordata > Mammalia > Eulipotyphla > Talpidae > Scalopus > Scalopus aquaticus. Next base: position 86,480 of record PVIJ01005597.1, on the reverse strand, counting down.
TACAGGCTGCTTTTCTGCTTCTTTTAAAGTTCATGCATCCCTTTGAATAGTGGGGAGAAGTAGCATATGGCCACAATGCAGGGACATAGAATAGACTTGCTGTTCACCCCCACTTTTTTGGTTGTAATTGGATTTAGAAAGCAGGTGGCCGACAGTTAGGGAAGGGAAAGTCTTTTAGAGCAGTGGCAGCATTCCTGTCACACAAATATTCTCAAATTCAAGATCTAGATGAACAAAAACTTTGAAGGAGAATCCTGTTTTGGAAAGGCAAATGAGGTGATATTTATTCAATCTTTATTTCTTGCCTCAACAAATCTCACTTGTTCATAAAATTCTTTTCTCACTCCTTATGACCCCAAAACATGTAAACAAAATGTGAACCATATGTTCAATCATTTGGGTGTCTTGCCTACTCAGTGGCAAAATTGTGAAATTTGAAAATATTCGTATTCTTATTTCACAGCATGTACATAGATTAAGTATGAAAATGGAATCATAGATCCTCCCTGGTGGTGCAGCGGGTTAAGCACAGCACTGTGAAACTGTCCGCAGCAACTGTGGCCCAAGTTTGACCCCCGGCCAGGGAGCTTCCCACATGGTGCAGCAAACCTCTCCTGTCTCGCCTGCTGCTCCCCTCAGCGGTGTATCTCAGTAGATCCACCTGTTCTGCTCCCCACTCTGTCTCTGGTGAATCCTCTCACACCCCGCACCTCTGGCCTGTACCCCAGCTTGTATGCGTAAATAAATAAATCTTAAAAAAAAATGGAATCATGGGGGTGGGGTACGAGGAATTTCAAAGATTATTTTGATTGACTCCTCACTTTGTAAAAGGACACATTTGTTTAGTATCACATTGCAAGTCTTAAAAAACAATAAAGCTAGGATTCAGGAATCATTTTTTCCTATTTTACTTCATGTCCCTCCAAACCATTGCCACTCATGATGGTTTGTATTTTTTCAGGTTTTTATCCAGAAAAATGGGATCATGTAGACTCAGCTTTTAGGCCACACCCTTCAACTTCTGGGGTGTTTAGTAAGATTTCACTGAAGGGAAAAACATTTTTTTAAAGATTTATTTTTATTGATTTATGCATATAAGAAGTGGGGTGTAGGCCAGAGGTGGGGTATGTGTGAGAGGATTCACCAGAGACAGAGTGGGGAGCAGAACAGTTGGATCTCCTGAAATACACTGCTGATGGGGGCAGCGGCTGAGACAGGAGAGGTCTGCTGTGCCATGTGGGTCAGCTCCCTCGTCGGGAATTGAACTCATGCTGCAGTGGCTGGGATAGCTTGATAGTGCTGAGACTTTAACCCCTTTAGCCCCCAGGGAGGCCCCGGAAAAAACATTTGTTCAAAAATGGGCAGTTTTCTAAACATATCAAAAGTGAATAAGAGAGTTCTGTAGTTTTTATGTATCTTCAACTATATGAAGTTCATAGTTCAGCTGTGGACACACTTGCTTTACAACGCCTATGTTTTTGTTTTTCGGGAGGAAAATAGAAGCAGCAGGCCAACCTAGGCTGTAAACTGGGCTGCTCTATGGCTTGTCTGAAGTTGTGATCACAGATGTCCGGAGTGTTGGCTTGCCTTTGGCAATTGCTAGTCCCTCTTTGAAACAAGTATCTCTTCCATATTCTCTCCTTTTAAAACAAGCTGTCTGTGTGCAATTTAGTATTTAGATAAAATTGCTTCAAACTTTCATTGGGAGCATCCTTCTCACTATCTTGGAGCATTCTTGTAGGATGGGAGGGTGCTTATATTTTTCTAGACACCTCTGACTTTCAGCTTTCTTATGCTGTTAACTTATGACTCCTGATACATTGTTCCTTTTCTGCATATGATCCCATGGCACCTCTTGCCAACATCCTATCCCTGTATTTCCCTGAAGTACTATGGATTCCAGGTTTCTTTGTAACAAATTAACCCAAAACTTGGTGGCAATAGTTACTTTATTCCATTTCTGTGCATTCGGAATTCGGGGGTAGCATAGCTGGGTGGTTCTGACTGAAGGTTTCTCAAGAAGTTGCAGCCAAGCTGTGAGCAAAGATTGCAGTCTTCTGAAGACCTGACTGGGGTTGTTGGGGTCTGCTTCCAAGGTGATCCACTCATGTGAATGTGGTAATTGGCAGGAATTCTTTGATCCATGGTTTCCTTTTTCCTCATGTTGAGACATCTATCTTTCTTTTTCTCTTTAGCCATCTAGATCATGCCCAAAGGACTTGACCTTTTCTCTGTCTTGAAAGGAGATCATGTGGAGTTTTGAGCTCCTTCAGAAGAGAAATCCCTATACAATGTAAATTCTGAGTTTATATCAACACATGATATACTTATCTCAGATAATTTAATGGTTAGGCATGGAAAAAAGAAAAAGAATGACTTTATAAAGAGAAGATTTTTATTTTAGAGTTTTAATTCCTAGGTTTAATGTAGAAAGACTGCAGTAGCTGAGAAATTTCCGATGATGGGAAAAGAAAGGCCCTACTTAGTAAAATAGATAAGAAAAACTAAAACCTTTAAGTATGGGGCAAAATTAGCAGTATTGGTATAATTAAAAAAAGAAAAGATTTATTTATGCATACAAGAGCTGGGGTATAGGCCAGCGGTGTGTGTGTGTGTGGGGGGGGGGTTGTGGGAGAGGATTCACCAGAGACAGAGTGAGGAGCAGAACAGGCAGATCAACTGAAATACACTGCTGAGGGGAGCGGCAGACAAGGCTGGAGAGGTCTGCTGTGCCATGTGGGGAGCTCCCTTCCCCCAGGATCAAACTCATGCTGCAGTGGCTGCCCATAGCTTCGTAGGCTGAGAGTTAACCCCTTGCGCCACCAGGGAGGCCAGTATTGGTATAATTTTAGTTATAATGAGAGTGTGAATAGTTTTGAAAAATATGTAAATCATCTTAATCTTATACTAATGTATGTTCAGTAAAGATTACTAATTTAAAAACATGTTTTCATTCTCCTAAAACATTTTTTTCTAAAAAATATTTATACATGAATATTTTTGCCTTTTCTAATCTTTAAATTTCAAAAAATGTAAGTTTTGCCTATATTTTTCATAGTGTTACAGAGTATAATAATTTGAAAGACATTTTAATTGAAAATATTTATATAATTAATAAAAACTTTTGAATGTAAAAGTATTTAGTATTTTACTTTGATATTTAATAAGGTTTAAAACACTTAAAAGGGCCTTTGATTATAAGTAAATATAAGCTTGTCTTGTACTGTTGCTATTTCAGCAGTCGTTTGACTGCATGATTACTAGAGGAATTTGGGGAGAATATTGAAATGTGACTTCAAGGGTAGTTTATTTCAAGTAGGTATTTAAGGAATAATGAACTTAGTACTTGAACTGTGTGTACCTTTTCTAGAGAGCATCAAGTTAAATCAGCTGCAGAATTCATCAGGGAAAAATGAACTGGGTTATCCATGTCTCAAAGGTACAAAGAAATAGAACAGCTCTCTCTTGCCATCTCTGAGCATGAAATGAAGGAGATTATTTTACTTAAGGTCTAATTTAAAGCCGCATATTACAAAATAGATGACAGTTTGATATGCTTTATTTTTCTGCAGGACTCAATTACTGGAATTGTCAATTCTGCCAAATTACATGCACAATTCTCTTCCACTATGAGCAGACCAATTGTGTCGGACCTGTGTCTGGCTTTCTGGAGCCTTCTACTTCTTCTCAACTTTGCCACACAATGTCTCGCCTTTCCCAAGATGGAAAGAAGGGAGATAGCACATGTTCATGATGAAGAAGGGCAGTCTGAGAGGATGGACACCAATGACCTAGAAAATAACTCCATTACTTCAGAGTATACTTCCCAAGTGGTGGTCTCCGAAGATCCAATGTTAGTATTAACGGGACCCTCAGCAGTGCCATTAAATAAAGTATTTTCTGTTAACAAAGAAACCCAGCCCGTGGAAACTGGGCTCATGCAGCCTAGTAGCCCTGGTGTTTACACTGCTACAGAGCCAGCAGGGGAAGAAGCCTTTGGTTCCAGTCAGCCAGAGAGAAAGCCTCCTGAAAACCCACTTCCCAAGTCCACATTAACCATCCCTGTCACTGCAACTATTTCTCTGAATATTGATGAGAAAGAGGAACCCTTCAGTAGTACCCACATGCAGCCTATTGTGGAAGAAACCACAGAAGCAACACAAGCTTTTCTGAAGTATGTGGATACTCAATTGTTTGCAACTGAAAGTCTGGAAGGAATTAGTTTGGGACATCCGCCTTCATCCCATCTGAATACTCAGGAAATGCTAACCACCAACCCAAGGACTGAGAAATTTGAAGCAGACACACCGTATAGGACAACTTCTTTTCCTGGTGCTGAGCCCACAGTAGGCACTGAGCTTGGAAGCCTCACGCCAAATAGAGAAATGCCTTTGCAGATGACAGCTGGTGATACCCAGGCTCCTGCCACTAAGCTCTGGCTTGCAACCCCTGACTACACCTTGAGTGTTAAGCCGGAAACTGACAGCCTGCTCGGAGCCCCAGAAGTCACAGTGAGTGTCAGCACAACAGTTCCAGCTGCCTCTGTCCTGAGTGATGAGTGGGATGATACCAAATTAGAGAGTGTAAGCCCGATAAAGACCACAAAACTCGGAGACAACACAGAGACTCCGGTGGGAATGGAAACATCTCAGACGGCACAAGTAACTGATGCTGGTGTGGAAGGGGGTGAGCCTTTGACAGAGGCTGCAGAGGGGACCCAGGAGCTGCCTGAAAGGGAAACACACACAGGGGCTGCCCTGCTCATAATGAATGGGGATGAGAGAGCATCTGCCTTCACCGATCAAAGTCCCTTTACTCCCAGGAGTCCAATGGAAGACATGAAAGTTTCTGCTGTAAATCCATTACAAAATACTGGAGACTTCGTGGAATCCACCAAGGAAAGCAATGCCATGTTTTCCTTAGAGACCACTGTTTCCATCTCAGAATATGAGTCTGAGGCCTATCAATCATTGGAAAATATATTTAAAGGTAAAAAAAGAGTGAACCAGAAAGAAAAATAAGCTTTGTTTAATTTGGAATGTTTCAATCTGGTTTTATGGTTTTTTGAAAATGTTTTTATATCTAGAAGTAAATTATCTATGTATTAATGAAAGCAAAAGTTAACAAAACATATATAAAAATTATATCAAAATATAACCTCTGCATACATGTCAGTAGTAATCAGCTGGGAACAGGCCCCCACATCCCCAACATTTGTCCAGTTTGTACATGTTTGGAGACTTTTTCAATAGTCATGACAGAGGAGTACTTCTGACATTTAGTGGATAGAGACCAAGGATGCTACTAAATACCCTGCAATGCATAGGACAACCCCCTCCCCCATGATAAAAAGTGACACTCACTGCCCCCACCACAATTATTTGAGCCAAAATGTCAGTAGTACTGAGGTTGAGAAACCCTGATACAGACTGATATTTTTCAAATCTTTTATTATGAAAAAGTACAGAGATTCAGGAAAATGTGAATTAGCTGTATGTTTAAATGGTATAATAAACAATTTAGGATCTTATTTACACATTGTAAAAAATACTTACATCCCAATATTTCTCACCCAAAATGCTTTAGCAAAGTATTTATTGCATAGTATTTGTCATTTGACTTATTTAATTTTGTTTTACTGAAAAGAAATTCATCTAGAAATAAGAGAGCAAACCCAAGGAAATCACTGCTGGCTTGATTCTGTACTTCCTACTTTTATTAATATAGCCTAAGAAGTAAAGAGGTTTGTTAGTTGATTGTTATTTTGATTTTTGAATGTGCCCTTTATTCATCTGTGATTGCCTCCATTAATCTCAATCTTCCAACAGGTTATTTCTTTTTATTCCCAGCATATTGCATAGTGCCTGGCACCTGTTCAGGGAATGAGTAAGTGAAGATAAAGAACCAGTCAGACTGGAATTATCCAATTTGACTGTCTGCCTTGTCCAAATTAATCAAAAAGTTTTTGAGAGAGAGAAAAACAGTCATGTCATTTCTTTTACTTAAATTTTTTTCCCTATAGGGTTATTAAAAGAATATGAAAAATAGATTATTTACAACAATGGTTAGAGAATAGCCAAAAAATGTATTTATTCCATTGTTTTCCTGAAGTCAACAACTGAAAAGCCAATCACTTTGGGTTAGGGACTTTATTATAACCTAAATAGGTTAAAAGTACTTAGGACATTATTTTCTTCGGGATAAGCAATGATTTCTTGGTGATTTGGGTATGATGAACTGATGAATACACTGAGTTACAGTCCATCCTCTGATTCAATGTGTTCTTGAGCTGGTTCACTGGAATATGAGGTTTTAAAAAGTAACCTATAATAATTGATGTATTTATTTTTTCTCTGTAGGAAGTAGGAAGAATGAGAGATGTAGAAAAAATTGGAATGTCATTTATAAAATTCCCATTATGAGTTCTAATTCTCACTCTCCTTTTTCTCATCACAGTCACTTATTTCAGTGTCATGTCATTTTGCTGTTGCTTGATGCTTCATGCAACTATGACCATAAATTATACATTTATTTTTACATGTTTGTTCTTAAAAGTGTTCATTATGTTTTAAAAAATGAGGGCAACCTTGAGAATACATACTGCTTAAAATGATAAAACTATGTATTATAATCTTTTGCTGGCAGGCAGAGAATTAACCTACGTGCTGGAGATACAAAAAGCACAATGACTTCCAGCTCTCAAGAGATTTACAAGCTTATTGGAGAAATACAAAAGAAAGAAAAAAAATAGTAGTACAAATAGCAAATATAAAACACATGTAAGAGATTTATCCTCAGTCACATTGATCTGTGACCAGGTATATCAACCCATCAAATGTAAAAATTTCTTCAATTCAGAAGAAAAAGCAGTCCAAACTGAATGGGGGCCAAGAATGCTTATATTGAAAAAGATATAAGCACCATTTTAAAGTAAGTAGTTTCCAAAGGAAAATATTTTTAATAAAAAGTACCATGTTATTACTAGTAAAATTTTTTTAAAAACTATCAGCTGTCCCTGAAATGTTATTTTTCACTGGACTTGCTCATATGCTATGTATCTAGAATTGATATTTTTAAAATGAGAGATAATAGGCATTAGAAACTAAGTTTTGACTGTGGTTCAGTATTTGAAATATTCAGCAAACCCTTTCCAAAAAAGGGGGCAAATCCTGACTCTTACAGTCTTTAATAACATATTTCAGGGGACTATAATGTTGTAAAGAAATAGACCCATTAGAAAGGTTTATTTCATTCTCTTGAAAGCAAATCTACAGTACAGAGCCCACTCCAAGTTGTTCTTGAGTAATCAAGGATTTCCTTCTTTCTTAGAATATCATTGTCTTCCTTACCCATTCACCCACTGATGAGTATAGTTAGTGCAGTGGTTAAAAGCACTGACTATGCCTCTTAGGCAGGTTCCTTAGCTTCTCTAAACCTGAATTATTCTTCAAAATGGGGTGATAATCGCTGATGTTTATCTCGTGCTTACCAAGAACCAGGAGTGTACTACATGTTTTACACATTATCAGTGTAATCTTTGTAACAACTCTAATATAGATACTATCAATATTTCCATTTCACACCTGAGGAAACTCAAGGTCCAGAGATATTAATTTGGTCAAGATCCCACAACTAGTAAGTGACTGAGTCAGAATTCATATCCAGGCAAACTGGCTCTCCAGGCCTTATTCTTGACCACAGTAATACATGGTTTCCATGTACCTCTCCTTAGTAGATGTGGGGTGATAAAAGGAGATCTTTCTCACCATTCACTTAGTTACCATTGTGTGTGTATGATACATAATAGAATGGGGTTATTGAATGTATAGAATGTTAGTTATTGTAGTTTTTATTCCATTAATTTAAAACGGTTACTTCCCTTTCCTTTTCAGGAATGCAAATGTGAAAATTTATACAAATGCTTCTGAGAATTTTTGGGTGTACCTGAGTTCTGTATAATTTGCTTCTTAACAAACTGATTATGTTGACATTCAAACATACCTAAAAGGGAGCTCAGCTGTCAATCTTATTTTGTTTCAGATCTTATCATTAATGTTTGTATTAGCTTCTTTATCCTTCTTAAATTGATTCACTGCTCCTGAAATGCAGTGACACTGAAAATATTTACTGATATTTTATTTCTGAGCAATTTCTTTGCCTTCCCAATCCCTGAAGTAGCAATCTGCTTCCCCTCTCCTCCAATCTATTATAATATAGTAACTTTTTAAGGTACAGTGAGTTTGTCTATTTTAAAATGTGGTCTTCCCCCTCCCCCTTTTAAGACATCATCACCCAAGAGATGACAACAGCTGTTCAAGAAGCAGAAGCCACTTTATCAGCAGTGACAGAAGAGCAGCAGGTTTCTACCCTCGGGGTTACTGAAGAAAACGGCGAGACTGAGGAAGGAAAGGAGCCCCCCTCCGCCACATCTGATCTTCCTGGTGTTACACAGCTGTCGAGACAATGGGAGCCTCTGGCCACTGCAGTTTCTACTACAGCCGTGCCTCTTTCTTTCCAAGTTACTCCCACTGCCGAAGGTCTGAAAGGGAGGGTATTGGCCTCAGTGTTTTGGGGGTGGATTATTTCTATGAGTTGGTAAGAAAGGGTGAGTGAGGCCTACAGCCCTGTCACCAGGTTGCGCATGCGCACCTCTCATGGCACTTAGGAAAGGTAAGTGAAACTGTCCTTTGCGGAGATGTGGTGCAGCCCTAAAGGATGAGGCATTGGCTCCCAAGTACAATAAAATCTCCTGGTGGTTCTTCTCTGGGGTCCTTGACAGACTTCCTCAGAACTCTCCTTGTTTGGCAACTGTGGTTGTGAAGAACTGAGAGAGTGAGGGGGAAGGTGAGAAGATACAGGACTGTGAATCCCATCTCTGGCCCTCGCTGGTATTGAGGGGTCATGTAAGGCTAAGCCTCGGGTTTGTTCATCTTTAAATAATGCCTGCCTGTCTTATAGGATATTTTAAATGTTTAAAATAATGTATACAAAGTGCTTTTTATAGAGGAGGTCCTTGGATGTTGTGATTATTCCGGCTTTATTGAGATAGGATTCACATAGAACATTATGTGAGTTTAAGCTGTGGTGATTTGATACATTTGTTTATTACAAATGGTTACCACTATAGCATTAGCTAATACCGCCATCACGTCACATAACTGCTGTTTCTTTTTTGTGGTGAGAACTTTTATTTATTCTTTTACTTATTTCTCTCACACACACACACACACACACACACACACACACACATGTTTTACATCATTGTTCATTTTTGTGCAATGTTTCATTTCTCCTTTTAGGTGTAGTCCCCATAAAATTCCCACCACCAAGTCACCAATGAACCATCACCATAGTTCCTTATGCTCATCCTCCCTTCCCCCCACCTTTTGATCCCTCTCCCTCCTACTCCCCTGCTGAATGTCTCCAATTTATAGTTTACCTGCTAATTTTGTCTCCCCCGCCATCCCTTGTTTGGTTTCTCTAGAATCCTCCTGTAAGTAAAACCATCCAATATTTTTCTTTTTCCTTCTGATTTATTTCACTGAGCATAATCCCTTCCAGCTCCATCCATGTTGCTGCAAATGGCATGACTTTATCTTTTTTGATTGCTGAGTAGTATTCCACTGTGGATATATACCACATCTTCTTGATTCAGTCATCTGTTTTTGGGCATTTAGGTTGTTTCCATATCTTAGCTATTGTGAATAGTGCTGCAGTGAACACAGAAGTGCAGGTTTCCTTTTAGATTGATGTTTTTATGTCATTTGGGTAGATTCCTAGGAGTAGACTTGCTGGATCATACAGTAGCTCCATTTTTAGTATTTGAGGGTCTTCCACACAGATTTCCATAGTGATCGAACCAGTTTGCATTCCCATGTGGAGAGAATTTTTAAGATCTCCTAGCAAATTTCAAGTATAGAATACTTTACTATTAGCTATAATCACCATGGTATACATTAGATTCTCAACTTGTATCCTTTGACCAATATCTCCCCATATCTATCATCCTGCCTCTCCCCAGTTCCTCCCTGCAGCCCCTGGTAGACATCATTCTACTTTCAGTTTTCCTGAGTTTGGTTTTTTTAGATTTACATATAAGTGAGATCATATAATATTTGTCTTTCTCTGTCTAACTTATCTTACTTGGGATAAAACCCTCAATGTCCATCCATGTTGTCACAAACAGTAGTACTTCCTACTTTCTCATGGCTGAATCAGATTCTGTTATATTTTTATAATACATCTTCATTATCCATCCCTTGATGGGCACCTAGGTTGTTTCTGTATCTTGGCTACTGTGAATAATTCTGCAGTGAACTTGGGGATACAGATCTCTCTTTAAGATTGTTTTCTTTTCCTTGGGATATAAAACCAGATGTGGTATTGCTGGATCATATGGTAGTTCTATTTTTAATTTTTTGAGGCACTGCGGGACAGTGGCTGTATCAATTTACATCCCCACTAACAGTGGCAACAAGGGTTGCCTTTTCGCCAGTCTTGCCAACATTTGTTAGTTCTTGTCTCCCCCTCCCCCAAAGTAGAGCTTGTCAGTAACCTAACTGTAACCCCGCAATTCTTCCCATCTCATCTCCTTCTCCCTCTGAATGTTATTGTCATTCTCAATCTTGTAGTTATCATTTCCCTGACTTTCTTTTTTCTTAATTTTAATGCATCCGTATTTTCTCTTTAAAGTATACATTTAAAATGTTTAGTTGTTTTTTACTTTATAAAAACAGAATCATACTATAGATGGCCTTTTTAGGACTTACTTTTTTACTTAATATTCTATGGCTAAGGCTTACTGTGATTATTTTGTTTGGACTGCTTTAAATATTCCATTATGAAAATATATCACCATTTATTCATGCAGTCTCTCCTAATGATTTGCATTTGGGGCATTGCCAGGTTTGGCAATTGTGATGACTACTACCATGAATATTCTTTGACATGTTTTCCATTGTTGGAGTTTCTCTTGGGTATACACCTAGGAATGGGATTGCTGGGCCTCATGGTATATGAATGTGTGACTTTAGGAGGCAGTGTCTTACATTTTTCCAAAGAGGTTGCAGCAGTTTTTACTTGTCATAGCAACAGATCTGTGGCTCCACATCCTGGGAGTTTTTAAAAATAGTTTCTCAGTCTCTACCTCCAAGGAGGTTCTGATGCAGTTTGGTGAGATGTTTGGAAGGCATGAAAATCAGCATTTTAAAAAATTATGTTGAGCGAGTCTGATGATCAACCAAGCTTCCAAAACACTCTATTCTAGAGTTTTCACATTTGGGAAGACCTCAGGCTAAATTTGGCTGCTTTGAAAATGGGCATATTCCAAACATGTATTCTAGGCTCTTACTCATTGACTTAAGTGATAATAAAGTAGTCTTTGGAATATATTTTAATAAATTTAAAAAAAGATTTCCAGCTTTGGTAAAAATTATATAAAATCCTGCAACAACCAGAACATTGTAGAATAAATGGAAAATTAAAAGACAGATTTCTGACTTGAGAAATGTATTTTTCTGGTAGATAAAGTATTTTCTGGTAGATAAAGTAATTGACTGATGCAAAGTGGGGGGAGGAGGCTGGTTTAAGTGTCATGCTTCACACATATATGATATTGGTTTTTATGAATCATTTCTGCTTAAAAAGTAAAAGCACAGCTGCACATTTACCATAATGATCATTTTGGAGTCAAGCTCTGTTTCTTGTGTTTGGCAGACCTAGTGGACACAGTCACAAGGCCGAGTGAGGAGTTCTTCACCCCAATCTTAGGCCCTCCCATGACGCCCCCTGGAATAACCCAGGAGGCACTCAGCATTTCCCTAGGGGCCTCCTCTGAGGGAAGAACCGACATTCCATCCGTGAGCCGTGTTAATACAGCTGCCTCATATGGTCTGGACCAACTCGAATCTGAAGGTATCCGTACTATAAAGGGGTAACTGGGTCACTGAACAAATGTATTTGAGCAAATATTCAGAAGTGTATTCAATCTGCAGTGTAGACCATGGATAAGTCAACTATGACCAAGCCCAGTTGGCATCCCATCTGTTTTGTGTGACCTGCAATCTCTTATAAGAATGGTCTTTGCATTTTTAAATGATTGAAAAAAAATAAAATCACAAGAACCACATTTGATGACATGTAGAAGTTACATTCCATTCAAATTTCAGTGTTTCTTGGTAACACTGTATTGGACTCCGTCACACCTGCTCGTTGATGTATTGTCTGTGGCTTCTTTTGTGCCACAGCAGCAGAGTTGAGTGAATGTGACACACTAACTGCGCATAAACCCTAAAACACTTATGATCTGGCCCTTAGCCAAAAAAACCTGCTGACCCCTGGTCTCCATCAGTGGTTCTCCACGATAGTTGAACATTAGTATCACCTTGGGGAGCTTTTAAAAAACCCTAATGCCTGAGTCCTCCCAGCAATTCACAGTTGGTGTGGGGTAGAGCTGCCATCAACATTTTTAGAGAGTGCTTTGATGATTTCAATGTGCAGACTTGGTTGAAAATACCAGCTTAAATGGAAAACTTGATTTTCCTACCCTGTTTTCTTGGATGGAAGTTTTAATGTGCATTGCATTTTCATAACACTGCTCTGGTTGGCAATGTTGACAAATTCCCCTTTAGGAACATTCCTGGGTCAGGATGTTCCATTATTTGGAGAGAGGCAGTCTCCTAATCTATTAAGACTGAGAAACTCATGCACAATTATACTTTCCAAGACACCGACTTTGAACATGAAAAAGATGTGTGGCACAGCTGCATATTCACAAGCAAGAAGACTGGAAATAGGACAAAATGTCATTTAATATTCAGCATTTTAGCAGGTGATTAACTCCTGTCTGAAAGTGGGAAAGATCCAGAGATTTGTAGTGCAGTTTCTTAAAGTAATTTGGAAGACAGGTAAACTTTAGGCATTACATTAACCATGTGTTTGATGTAGTAGAGATAGAGGATGTGCTGTTATTTTATGTTTTGTCTACTCTAAAATAGTTCAGCTAGGTTTGCAGTATTGCAGATTTCCAGGGCAACTAGTAGTTTTTGAAAGAGAAGTATGACATGGTAGGAATAGTGTGGAGAATCATACCATAGAAATGTGGTTTAAGAAATGAATTCAAAGGAGCTCAGAGGCTAACACCTCTTGCACTCCACATTCAGATAAAAACCGGATGACTTTGGCTTTTGTGTGTCATATTCGCTTTGTGCTCTCCTTGATGCCATCTGGAAAAAGCAGGTTTCCACAAATTAACCTGAGTTTGAGATGACAGCTTGACCCAGCAGGGCTCATTAAATCAGAGAAAAAAATTATATTTGGGAATAATCTATCCTTGTGAAACTGCAATAATTTTCTAAACTTAGTGATGGTGGCAATTGTACTGAAACATGTGAGAATTTTCCTTACTTGCCTAAGATATCCTGGAGTTTTAATTCTTTTCTTCTACACAATTCAATTCTAGCTTCTTTTGAGCATATATTTTGTCAGTTTTTGTACTAAATTATGATCCTTGTCAAGGCTGATTAAAGACATTTTTAGTTAAAAAATTTTTTTTCCTGCTAGTTGTTGGGCTTAAGACAAGATTTGAATGAGCATACCTTTTCTCCTAAATACTAGGGAGTAAACTTTGTTTAATTAGTATGTTATTAAGAGCACATTTAGATTTATGCTGGTGCCTCTGGTTCTCTGAAAGCTGAAACAACTACACACTGATTTAAAGAGATAAACTTGCTAGATTCCTGTGTGTATCGGGCCAGGGATATAAATGCAGCTTGAGACTTTGGGTGAGGTATTTCAGTTTTACGTTAGGATTATACCCAGAGGAAGATAATTTATTTTCCTTTGAGCCATACGTCAAGGTACATCAAGGTATCTATGTACCTTTTGGATTTTAATCTTAGTGATGTGTTGACAAATGACTTAGAGTTCTCCAGTTAAACATATGCGTTTATAAAATTGCATTACTACTCCTTTTAGTTATTTTAATATCTTTCTTCCCATTTGGAAGCACTTCTTCTATTGGTCATTTTTCCCAGTGGGACATGAATAACACCTATTCTTATTAGAAACCAGAAGCCTGAGGAGAGAGTACCTCTGTGGAAATTTCTGAATATTTTTCCATTAAAGGATAACTGATGGCCCAAGTCAACCTCAAAATTGCATCTATGGGGTACCCTGTCTTCTCTCCTTTACGTTTCTATGACATAATGACTAAGGGGGCATGTATTAATTTTCTAGGGTTGCCAGAAGAAAGTACCACAAACTGGATGGTGATTCCTGCTCTTGCAGTCATTCTTTTGCAAATCAGCCTAAGATGTAGGCAGAACCATGCTCCCTCTGAAGGGTGGTCCCTTGCCCCTCCAGCCTCTGGTGGCCTCAAGCATCCTTTGGCTTGTGGCTGCATCACTCCAATCTCTGCCTCCACCTTTACTTGGGCTTCTTCTGTTTCTGTGCCCAAATTTCTCTCATCTTATACAGACACCAGCCATTAACCTAAGATACTACTTTTATCTTAATTTGATTGCATTTACCAAGACCCTATTTCCAAATAAGGTCACATTCACAAGTATTATTGATTAGGACATGAACATGTCTTCTTGGGGGGACAAAATTAAACACAGAACAGGGGTCTGCTTCTAAGGAGTTTACTACATTATTTTACATAAACATATATTTACATGCACTTCATCTGTTATAAGCATATGTAAAATATGCAACAGACATGCTCTATTTCTGGAACACTCAGCTGAAAAATATGCATTGGTAGAATGGGAGAAGTTTTGGTGTATTTTATATTTCTCAGTCACTGAAAAAAATCTTCTAGAAGTGCATTCCACCTTATGCATATTTCAGGAAAATACAGTTTGATTTTTGAAGGGATAATGGCTTACCTGTCACCTTGTTGGATACATTTGACTTCTTGCTCACTCTTTTTTAGAGAATAAATGTTTCCAGGATGATTAAAAAAAATGTGTTATACTTATCTCAGGAATAACTCTACTAGGGCTGTATTCAGCATCTTTGAAATGTAAACATCACAAAAGTGTTCTGCTTTTTTTTCAAGCTAGGAAAATGGCAAATTATACATTACATTGCATTATCTATATATTTTTAAGTTGCCATTTCAGAGCAGGGAAATCTTTCTCTGTTCCAAAATTGTAACTTAAATTTTCTAAATACTTAGGAAAACATACTTGGAATCTTAAAATTTGGGTTTAAAATATTTAATTCTAATATAGCAAGTGGAATGGGACTTTCAAAATTTCTTAAAGAATTTCTCCTTTCTGCATTTTAGAAACCCAACTGAGCATGTCTGCTTATTTTAAATAAATCAAACTTGTTTTGTATATTCCCACAGAAGATGGAAATTCATCTGTGTTGTAAAATTGTAACAATGATTCTGTAGAGCTGAAGATTAATAGTTCAATATTCAGGAAGCAATTTTTGTCGATCTTTCTGTGCCAGGTATAAGGTTTCCAAGAACAGCTGGGAGATGGGAATACAAAATAGAGAGTTCCTAGATCTTGTGATTAATCCTCACATACCCAGCGCTTCCTCCCTTAGTGTTTGGAAGTCAGTGTCTGGTCTTGCAGGGAGGGGGAAATGGGAAGCCACATGATGCTCACCATGGTGCTGACCAGACAGATGTGGGGACATGGTGACTTGGCTGGGACTCTCCCAAAATGATTGTGGGTCTGTTACTGTTCTTCTGCAAGAGAAGAAATACCAATGTTCTTGTTCTGGAAAAGCAGAATTCTTGATTATACTGGCCCTATTTAATGTCTTGCTGTAGGCATAGCAGACTGAATGTTGGGCTGTATAATCCAGTGCCATTATCCCAGAAAATTCATATTTCCTTATCTGTTTCAAAAGGGCCATTTGTTACAGGCTTTATTGCACAAACTAATAATAATTAGCTTACTATAGCATTAGTGTTTAAAAATATATCACATAATACCTTTTTAAAATCATAGATTTTTGTTTTTGTGCAACAGATAAGTTGTTTAACTTTTAAAAAAAATAGTTTGATTTAAAAAATGAGACCAAATATATCATTTAACTTAACTTTTTTCTTTTCTAACAGTTTTTTTCCAAGACCGTTTTGGCTGTCCTTATATTTAGGTTTGAAAAGATTGTGTTTTTGACATATTTTCCCAGTCAGGCAGCACACATGGGGCAGAAAGCTGTCATTATTCTGTCATTTGTCGCTTTCTCTATTTTAGTGACGACCATTTTCTTGCCTTTTTGAGTGGTGCATATCTGTGTGTGTGAATGTGTATGTGCATCTGTGTATGAGTGTTTGCATGTGGACATCTCTGTGTTTGAGCCTCTGTGCATGTGTATTTAATTTCACCACCACTACTTGAGCTACTACAATATGAGGTTAGGAATGTTCACGCTAATTATGTTAAGAATGGGAACAAGTTTTGACCTTTGCTTTTGGAAATGTTTTGGATTTAATTTTGCACTCAATAATAGAGCCATCTAAGTGATATATGTTTTTATATACATATGGAAGATATGGGAAAGAGTATTTGATGAAATATGCCCTTTGTTTTGTTTCAGTGATGAATTAGTTATTCAGTTCCTCTCTTCCTCCAAAGATGCCTGTTCTGGCCAAAAATGGGAATTTAATAAAAATAATGCATTCATAGCTCTATCAACATGAACCCATGAAACAGCTAATATTATTGCCAAATATGTTAGAGAAGGAATTTTTTGTTCATTTTCATCTTTGCATCATTTCCAAGCATATTATGAGACAGATTATGAAACAGAATTACTAATGATTTCAGTCATCAACTGCCTCTTATGGCAAGTCACTTTGTTGTCTTGTCCTGAAATCATCATATTTTCTTTGGCATTTATGATAGATCTCTTTTTTAAGTATCTATATGCTCTGTAGAATAGGATAGTAAATTAGTCAGCACTCAAAATGGTCATCACATGTTAGCCAGTAATGCTCACATAGCTAGTGGTAATCAGAAATACTTAAAATCAGTATTATGATCTATTACCATAAAGCTTTGCTAACAAATTCTGCTGTTAAGAAAGATCATTGACATTCACTCTAAGTCTTCTGGTGCTCTCTTATTCTATCTTGTCACAGAGGATCTTATCTCTATCCTGTCATAGAGAATTCATTTATTGGAATAATCACAAGTTGATTCTTTCCATCTTTGTGTGTGTGTGTGTGTGGGGGGGGGGTGTCTCTATATTGCCTAGCACCAGGAAGTTAGCAGGGCTTAGTCAATTTGCTCTTAGACTTTTCACATAATGCCTCATGATGACAAAAGGATTTAGCATTGTAAATATTCAGAAGTTTTATTTATTCATTTGTTTGTGCATTTAACAAGCATTTAGTGATTCAGCAAATACAAAGAAGAAATAGGAGTAGGTCTGGCTCTTTAGGAAGCATAAGTATTAATGCAACAGGTAAGACAAATATACAAAAAAAAGGTATCAAAAAAGTACAGAAAAGTTTCTGAGAGGAGAGAGAAGCATACAAAGAGAGCTTACAAAAACTGATATTTACACTTGTGAGTCTTATATGTATGTGTACTGGTGTGTATAGATTTGCATACATAAGTATATTCATTGTTATCTTGGCATTTATTAAAAAGTAAGTAGTGATGGGCCTCCCTGGTGGTGCAGCGGTTAAGCGCTGCGCTGTGGAGCTGTCGGCAGCAGCAATGTGAGTTCGACGCTCCCACATGATGCGGCAGACCTCTCCTGCCTCGCCCGCTGCTCCCCTCAGCAGTGTATTTCTGATCTGCCTGTTCTGCTCCCTACTCTGTCCCTGGTGAACCCTCTCGCTGCCCCACGCCTCTGGCCTGTACCCCAGCTTGTATGTATAAATAAAATTAACCTTTAAAAAAAAAAGTAAGTGGTGACAAAACCAAAAATATGAAAAGTATTCTAAATAGTGGCCAATAGTTAACACACATATCACACTATGTCATTTATTTTATAGACTTGTAACCAAGCAGGTTTTTCTGATTTAGCAATATTGAGTTACTTCTTAAGACTAGTGGAAGTTTTCAATAGCGGATGTGATAGTTTTTCTATGCAGCCGGGTTCTCAGCCTCTGGCTAATGGAGCCTTGATTTATAGGAGGTGGCAACCGTGTCTCTCTGGAGGAGACTGCTCAAAATCTCTGGCAAAATAATTGGTTTTAAATGATTCGTCTGGACATATACTCCAGGGTTGAAAATCCTGAGAGGAGTTGTCCAAGCAAGGATTTTCATGTCTGGTGGATTCTGTGCAGTTGTTGAAGTGAAGATGTAGATTGCAATCATGGAATGAGATTTCTATGGCATTTTAGATGTTTGCAAAAAATTAAGGCATTTTATAAAGGCATATTTTTTTTCAGTAAGAGCATAGATATAACTCTCCTTTTACTTGTATAAACTCGAGAATTCTATTGCATTGGACTACAAACAATTACAAACCTTAACAAGGTATAAACTAATGTAAGAATATTATCAACTGCATTTTCTCAGGTTTTATTCCGAAGCCCAAAGTTTTTTTTTGGCATCAGATTACCTCTTAGTATTTAAGTGCTTACGTATCTCCAATGGAAAAGATTTGAAGAAAGACATAATCCATCAGTTTGGATGACCTTACAAGATCTAAAAATTTTTCACACTTGAAAATATTGAATTTAACCTGGAAGATTTACACCGCTTCTGCTTACATTCACCAGTGCCTTTTATTCTTTAGCCATTTTATGTCTCTCTTCTATTCAATATATACAGACATAAGACTCTCTGGAAATTCTTCAAAAAACCCAAAGAATTTCCTAGGTTTTAGCTGAGAGGGAGAGTCTCCAGGTGGGCAGAGGGTCTGACACTGGGTTTTCTCAAGGTATCTGCTTCGCCTGCTCTGTGAAGGGTCCTGTTTCCTATAAAATTCCAACTGAAGCACAGATGAAACCCAGTCACTTGTTTCAACTGAAATTATTGGAAATATTTAAAAAAGCACTTGGCTCAAATGTAAGGAAACTTAAAATAAATAAGCCAAGAAAGTGAAAGAAACATAAATTGAGTTAGGCCACAAGGTACATATTTTCTCCTGATCTTACCTTAGCTCACGAACTCTTGGGATTCCCAAGCCCTCACCCCATTCCATTCTCTGTCTGAGAAGGTTTTCTATATTCTATACCCAAAACACTGGAACAAGTTTTTTCAGGCACCTTGCCAGGTTTTCTGGCATCTCAGCTCTTGGCTGTTTCTTACACAGAGGGCAACTTATTTTCTCCTTCCCATTCCTGTTCCCACATAGAAGAGCCAAGGTTGAGATGTAATTTTCTTTAGGCCCCACCACCATGTAGAGAACCCCTAACTCCACATACTTACTGTGTTGTTTCCAAGCTGAAGGGCAAACCTTCAATCCCTAGGAAACTGACAGCCAGCTACCATGATTACACAGGAAATACTGTCTCTGTTAACAGTGTGGCACAACTCAGGTCCAGGCAGAGTAACACTGCTCTTCCCCGACAAGAAGCAGTATGGATCGATGGAAATAGCTCTGGTTCTCGAAATGGACATAGCTGAGTTTAAACGTGAGTTTAAATCCAGTTGTGATCTTGACCAAATGAGTAAATGTTTTTAGACTTCAGTTTTTCCATCTGTGTAAAGCAGGGATAATGATGTTCCTCTCTCTTTCCTATGAAAATAAAATGAGACCTTGTATATAGTAACTACACACATGACATGGAGAAAATACAAAAGAAATATGAACACTTTACATCATTTGTCACTTAAAATTATGTATCATTTATTGTTGACTACTATGTAATAGTTTTTATAATGAAATAATCATATACTTTGCATGCAACTCTGGGTTGGGAGCCAGTAGGTAAGAACTTCTTACTTACCCTGTTGTTGTTATTGATTAAAATCCAGAGCTATTTGGGGACCTGAAATTGAACACTTTTTATATGAGGAAGCGGTTGTTTCCACTTACGTTCTGCCAGAAAGTCAGTGAATATTTGATAGGGTTGAATATTATTTTCTTTTCATGAGAACCCATGCCAATACCTGCACTCAATCAAGTAAAGGGAACTCAGTAAACTTAAACAATTCTTTAAACCTACTTTGAGAAGTCAAGGTGGTAGGGAGGGAATAAAATACAGTTGGAGGAGGAAGATTTTTCTCTAAAGACATTATTGGAGTTAATTTGTGCAAAAGTCATTTTCCCCTAGGAGGCACCACTCCCCACCCCCACCCTACAATGTGACAAAAGCATGCAGATAGATTTTTCCTAAAAAGTTAATACTCATTTGAAGTATAAGCATAATGTAAATTCATAAAAATTACACTGGAGTCCTATAAAGGCATTGCTACTTATTTTGAAGAGGAAGACATGAATTAGAGTGTTGTTTGGCTCATTTCTGTTCCTTCAACAAATATTGAGGGCTTATTTTGTGCAAGACATAATGTTGGATCCTGTTGTGGGCCTGGGGAGAGTTGAAGAAGATAGGCTCCATGGTTTCAAAAAGCTAAATTCGTTCAGATGTGGTGTAACAAGCACATTTGCACAAATTAATACACAAACATCATTTTGAGTTAGTTGAGTCCTGTTTTTCTTTTAAAGATTTATTTATTCATGCATACAAGCTGGGATGCAGGCCAGAGATGTGGGGCGGTGAGAGGATTCACCAGAGACAGAGTGGGGAGCAGAACAGGTGGATCTACTGAAATACACTGCTGAGGGGAACAGCGGGTGAGCCAGGAGAGGTCTGCTGCGCCATGTGGGAATCTGCTGGTGGGTATTGCAGCTGCCAACATCTCCACAGCGCTTCGCTTAACTCGTTGTGCCACTAGGGAGGCCCTAGTTGAGTCCTGTTTTAACGGGGAAGTCTACTTTCATAAATATTTTTTTCCAAAAGCAACAATCAATTCAGTTAACCTCTAATTTGTCCTTTGAGTATATAGGAATTCTTATATACAAAATGTGTATATGTTTCTTAGAGCAAATGTTTAAAAATACTAAATTGCTGAAGAGTAAGATTTTATTCTGGATGGCTCAGAATTTATAGCTGCAATATTTAATATGACTTTTGCATTTCTCTTTATAGCATCCTTGAGAAAAAGAATGGTATTGCTGTAATCTCATTTTTCGGAGGGAAATGCATAGGAGACTGTCATCTGAATCAAAGGTGAACTGTCTAATGAACAGGCATTAGATTCTGGAACTTACCATTTTTGCTCTCTATTAAGACAACTCATTTAATTTGAGACAGGATTTATGGAAGATAACGGAGACATGCCAATTATCTGAGGTCAAGGCTGAAAAGGGATTGTGTAATGGCCAACTAAATTGGAGGGTAGTAATATAGACTTTTTTTTTTTTTTTGCTTGCTTACCAGATATGGGAGATGACATGATCAAGATCAGAATCCTGGAATTTAAAGAAAGCACTATTAAATGTAATGATATAATGTTTAAACATCTATCTGAAATGTGAGTTGAATCTAAAACATTTTGCAACTGCTGTTTGAGGAGGATGATTATCTTCTCTCAAGTCTTCTTTCCCCCTCATATATGTACCTTTTAAATATTGTTAAGGCTAGAGTGGAGGAAGTTTTTTATTATCTTTACTATAATAGTTTGTGGGAAGTTTGAACTTTATTAAAAAGGTTTCAAGAAATTTGTGTAGGTTAATGTGAGAAGTTTTGAAAAATTACTATGATGAAAGTATTTACACGAAAGAGAACTGAAGAAATTAATGCAAATGTTTAGAGCAGAATGCTTAATAAACAATAACATTTGGGATTTTATCCCATTTAAAAATGCACCCTAGATTACAGATATTTTTACAGGTGTTTGAAGTTGGAGAATTTTAAAATGGAGTTTGAAAAGCTAGTAAAAGCTTTTAGTCAACTTGTATTTCAGATGTTGATGATATGAATACCTTTGGAAAGCACATTATTTGGATTTTAGCTTCTGATGGAGATTCTGATGAACTCTAGTAAAATCACTAGCTCTTGGGCAAAACCTATATTTTAATTCATTGTGATTGCAAGTAGTCAGAAAAATTTAAAGGATGGTACATTTTAGCTTGACACATCTCAATGTGAGCTGAAACTCAGTGAGTGAGTTGTAAGGAATAAGCAGACAAGATGGGAAAAGGTTCTTTAGGACAAAGTAATGCCAAGGCCTACACTCGGGCAGGGAGCAAGAAGAGGACCTGGAGTGCAGTCCTCACATTAAGCTGTGTCTTTATTTTTTTTTAAAGATTTATTTATTTATGCATACAAGAGCTGTGGTGCAGGCCAGAGGTGTGGGGGAAGGTGAAAGGATTCACCAGAGAGAGTGGGGAGCAGAACAGGCAGATTAACCGAAATACACTGCTGAGGGGAGCGCTGGATGAGGCAGGAGAGGTCTGCTGCGCCATGTGGGAAGCTCCCTGGCCTGGTTGGAACTCGTGCTGCAGTTAGCTTTGTAGTGCTGAGACTTAACCCCTTGTGCCACCAGGGAGGCCCAAAGCCTGTGTCTTTAAAAGGGGAGTAAAGTTCCAGGCTTATATCACAGCCTGATCCCTATGGAAGCAAAGATAAATTCTCTCAAAAAAAATCATGTTTTACAGCACCATATGTTGGTGAGGATGTGGCGCCAGGAAATTAATTTAGACATTATCTAAAATGTTGAATGCTTCTATTCCTTTTTTAAAAAGGTTTATTTATTTATGCATACACAATTCTACTTTTAGAAATATACCTGAGGAAAATCATTACATAGAAGATCTTGTGTAGAAATTTTCATAATAACACTGCATAACAGAAAAAAAATCGGCAACAAGTAAAATAACCAAAAAGTTATTGACATAAGGATAAATAATGACATATTTGTATAACAAATTACCACAAATAATTGAAATTAGCAAAGCAGTGTTGTTGATAAAATATGTGGAACTTAAAACCATGATAATTGTGAGTGGAAAGAAAAATACCAGAATATAACATTCATTAAAGGCATTAAAGGGGAGAAGGTGATTAAGATGAGAGAGGACTATGCAAATACATATAACAGCATTAGTAATGTTCCAGTTCTTTAAGTTGAATAGTGTGTTTCTGGGGTTCATTTTAGTATTAAGTTTAGTAATGTTAACATTGCAGATTTTTACTATTACGTGATAAGATGTAAAAGCAAGTAGTTAGAATCATTTAAAATTTTCGAAATACAATGAAGTTCTATAAATTCTAAGTCACCTTAGTATTGTGATCTGTTGGATTTTTTTTTAAATATATATTTTTATCTCTGTTGGATTTTGTGGTCATTGTTTTAGAAGCTGTTGGGGCTTCTCAATCCCTGCCAGTCTTAGAGCGCCATCTGTTGGAGAGTTGTTTCTAAAAAGTTTAATTTCTGGTTTTAGTTTTGTGCCCAGTTCAATGCCCAAATTTAAGAAGAAATCTAGAAAATGAAAACAGTGCCATTCCTCATTCTTCAGTCATTTTTTATGTGTGGAAACCATTTTGATATGATGGTTTTTGATTATATAGATATAGGAGTTCCCAGGAAAATACATGCAAATGTTTCCTCTAGAAATACGCCTCTGGGCTGTGTCAGAGCCACTGTCCTCTAGGGCAAGGGGGAGGAAGACACCACATGCTCAGCCTCTGCCCGGCAAGCCCTCCCTGTTTCCTTTTCCTGGAGTCCTTCTTCATGTGCTGTATTTTTTTTCCTTAGATTTAAATTTTGTAAAGGAAAGAAAAAGGCCAGTGAAACGAGTTCTGACAGTTAAAACTAATGAATAAATAGGCAAAAGATGAGAACTTTAATGAATCATTGATATTATAAATAGAAGTACAGGTGAGGTTCTGTTCTTCTTGTAAGACAAGGCAGACGGGTCCTGTTGGGGAACAACTGTTTCTGCTCAGGTTCTTCTTATTCCCATTGTTGGGTTGACAGTCTTAAACAAGGGTTCCTCTTTGACTCAGTAATACTTTGGGGATGCTAGTTACTCTTCTATCTATGGAAGTCTAATGGTGTCTATATTGTGATAAAAGTGGAATTGGAGAAACTGACACCGTAGCTGGGATCTGTCCATTAAGTGGTAAGTGGACTTTGAGGCAGAATCTGATTGTTCAGGCCAGGACGATGAGGCAAATTTTCTCCCACATCTTCTATTGGTTTTGTTGGGAGTTAACCCATGGCCTGGTCCCCAAATTAAAACTCTCGGTTTTGGTGGCCTGAGACAAAATATTTGCAATAAATAAGACATGCCTGCCTTAGTCGAAAATTCTGAGTTTAATAATCTGTTTGAGACTCTGCTGTGATATTTAAGCACCCAGTGCAATTTTACCACCATCTAGGTAGCCTGTAAGTAAATCTTGGTCTCCTTAGAGCTAATGCTGTAGGTTTGGAGGATAATGTCAGGAAAGTGCTTTTGAATGCTTCAGCTGAAAGTCCAACGTAAGGCCAAAGATTGATATGGTGGTGAAACAGCTGTTAAGAGGCTCTGCCAGAGAGTGTCCAGACAGATGAAATTGGCTTAGAGAGGATACTGTCTAGACACATCTTTTCTCCCTGCCACTTGCCACAGGACATTTTTCTGCTTGAGCTATGGGCATGCTACCTAATATCATCAAACCTCTTAGCCAGGCAGTGCTGTTACCTGACATCTCTGTTTAATGTTTTGCAGAAACTGAATCGAATCTCAGTCCCTGTTGCATGCTGAGCTGCCCTCTGTCCAAACACCTACATTAGGCCTTTTTGGCTGACACTGAAGTCAGTTTTTTCACTACTGTTAAGTGTCAGAATTCTTGACAGTGGACCTGTTAGAAAGTGACTTGATCTTAAAAAAAATCTATGAAAAAAATCCCTGAACTCCATGGCAAGGCATCTCTGTCAGTGCTTGGCTGTGCACCATGAATTCAGTGGGAGTCTTGGGCAAATCTGGTTTAGCCAGAGGGAAAAGGAATTTTATGTTGCCTGTATCAGGTTTGGGAGTGGGAACAGTGAGAAGTGGTGGGAGGCGTTTACCTGTCATGAGAGATGAATACTCAAACTATCGATCAGTGCTGCCCCTTAGGTGCCTGTTAGCAGCCGTTACTGTTTGACATGATGAAATAAATCAAGTCAGTCAACATGGGAAAATGAAGTGGCGATTTCAAGGGTGCAGTCTTCATTCTAGGTGATGTGACTAGAAGGAGCTGCTCTGCTGACCTCTCCCAAAATTGTTCTGGGTTGAAGCTTTTTTTTTTTTTTTAAGGATTTCAGGACAAATAAAACCTCAATCTATGAGAACTGTCACTAGATGTTAACATAGGAGGGTGTCTGTCACAGAGGGTAAACCAAGAGCAATGCTTTCTTTTAAGTGTTTTTTTTTTTCTCTTTTGCCATCATTTTTATATGGGCGGCGTGTGTGTATGTGTGTTTGATTAAAATGCTTATTTGGAATTCAGGTAAACTAAAATAAATTTAGGTGTTTATTTAAACAAAATGACAAATTCAGAAAGTGTTACCCTATGAACTTTAACCACTACCTGGTAGTGTTATTTGAGTAAGTTCTTCCTTTAGTTTCAATTCTCTGGATCAGGGATACTTCTGTTGTTTTGGCACAGTTTTATTTGCTGAACATTTATTTCATATCATTGTCCTTTGTATTAAGAGGGGTTCATGATATTTCTCTTGGACATAACTAGTTGAAAGATTGGCTGAAATAAAGATGACTTTCTCTTCAGTTTTTATTTATTTATTTATTTATTTATTTATTTTTAGATTTATTTAATTTATGCATACAAGCTGGGGTACAGACCAGAGGCGTGGGGTGCCGAGAGGGTTCACCAGAGACAGAATGGGGAGCAGAACAGGCAGATAGGAGGAAATACACTGCTGAGGGGAGCAGCAGGCGAGGCAGGAGAGGTCTGCCGCGCCATGTGGGAATCTCCCCGGCCAGGCATCGAACCCGGGTAGCCACTGCCGACAGCTCCACAGCGCAGCGCCCAACCGCTGCACCACCAGGGAGGCCCCTCTCTTCAGTTTCTATGATGGAAGGTGAAATCATGGGACTCTGGTTTGTCTTGTACCTAGTGATCTTACACATTGCACTTGTTCTTGCAACATTATTCAGAGGATTGTGTAACTCATTGTTTATTGTTATCTGTGTTTCCTTAGATCTAGTCAGTTGTTGAAACCTGGATCTAGCTCATTGTTTATGCATTCGCTCACTTAACAGGTAGTTAGAACACAGCAAAATTAGTCACTGGTGATCAAAAGAGGATAAGACTATCCTTCCATTATCCAACAGTTTTCCACCTTTCTGGGTCAAGCTGCTATAAAATATATGATTGGCAAAAAAAGTAATGAGGGAATGAGGCTACAGCAGAGGATGTACCTGAGCCAGCCCACGCCCTGGATCCCGTCCCATCAGGAGCAGTAAAGACCACCCTTGTATAGTGGCCACTGAGTGTCAAGCTTAGTTCTGAGCACCTTATATGTTAACTACTGTCATCCTTGCAACAAGCCCGGGAGGTAGGAATCACGCCAGTTTTATAGATGAGGATGCTGAGGCACAGCACAATTCAGTCATCTATGTGGACTCACTCAACCCTAGTAAGTTTGTCTGGCTCCAGAGTCCATGTATCACTGCTCGGTGATACCTCATCTCTCAGGCCAGGCTTCCAGCATCTCTCACCTTCCTTGTGCATCATCAGTTTCCTCCTCGCTGCCAGAGCTTGCCCATCAATTATAAGCAAATCCTATATGTCCTATTATAAGAACCTCCCTTTGACTCCACATCTCCCTTCAGATACTCCCCAAATGTCCCTGTTGTTGTTTTCATATTTTATCTCTGAACAGGACAAGCACGATCGACTCCAAGGCATTTGTCCTTGCAGTTCCCTCTGCTGAGAAAACTCTTCCCCTAGATGCTGGCCCCATTAAACAAGAGAATTGATTATTTTGGTATAATGTCTGTTCAAACTTTACCTTATCAGAAAAGCTTTCCTGTATCTCCCCACCTGAAACAGCAGCAGCTGCTATTTTCTGTCTTCTTGCAGTTTAACTCAGAGTATAAGGTTGTATTCTGTATCTATTTGCTTGTTATATGTCTCCTTGGGTGTTTTAGCAAATCCACGAAGGCGGACATTTTTGTTCTATCACCAGCACCTGGAGCTAGTTGCTTTATAAATATTTGTGGAATTTTGGGAAGTGACGGGGGGTGGGGGGGAGAAGTCCTAAAAATACAAAGGATATACAAAAAAAAAAAAAAAGAAAAAAGAAACAGATACTATGTTTTTAGAGTGAAAACGATAGATGAAAATGGGTATGTGTGGAGCTAATTGTCTAGAAGCAGCAAATTGTCTAGAAGTCCCTGGGTGACTTGGGTGACTTTAACTGGCCCTCTTGCTTCCTCTTCTCTGCCACCTGATGAGTTCCCTGTGGCAATGGAACGCTGTGTGCTGAAACAGGGGCAAGTTATTGAATGGACTTTGTGGGCTCCGTTCTCATCACCGGTCACCCGGAGCTCATCCAAAGTGAAGGTGGAATCTAGAAGTATGCCTAAAAAATGAAAATTGGTGAAACAAAGTGAAATTGGGGATCTTGTTTTCCTTAAACCGCCTCTAATTGGAGCACTGAAAATGACAAATTATACATTTAACTCTTCTGATGATAGCAGTGTTAATGATTTTTTTTAATGTGTTGCTTTTCTGATTGATCAATATCCCACTTTTCAATCCCCTTTCCAGTTGGATTGAGAACGTTGATGTAATTGATTCCAGTTTCTTGGCTCACTCTTCTGTAAGGAGTACGAATCCAGGAGTGGATTCATGTAGACTCACTTAACATTGTTGTGGGTACTACTCACAGATGTAAAAGAATGGAAAGAATTTTGTGGCCAAATAATGAATTCTCTTGTTTAGTGTTATGAAATATAAAGGGGTTAGGACTCTCCTTTTAAATTCTGTTAGTATCAGTCTGCTTACGAATGGACACATCGTTCAGGACCTCTAGAAAGCAGACAGGGCCTGCTTTCTATCCTTGTAAACATCGAGATGATCTTAACAAAAATTCACTTTATTTGACACAAATGCTTTTGGCTGTTTTAAAAGGTAGGTATGGAGTGAGCATAGACTCCCACAAAGTTCACATTGTCTGATTTGGGCTCTAGAAATTGTTCTAATGATCAAACATGACTATTTGGTAGTGTTTAGGTCATTTCAAAAGACTCATTTATATTCACTTACTGTATTTCTTCACATTTTCCTTTGATTTCTTTTTGCCTAGAGGGAGAAGATGAGGATGAAGAGGATGAGGAGGAAGAAGAGGAAGAAGAGGAGGATGAGGAGGAAGATGAGGATGATAAAGATGGCGACTCTCTGGATGAGAGTCTGGATGGTGACCCCGAGCTGCCTGGGTTTACTCTGCCCGGCCTCACGTCTCAGGAACCTGGTTTAGAACAGGGAAATGAGGCTGCTATGGAGGAAGCCAGCTACCAGGCACCAGATGCCATTGAGTGGCAACAGCAGAATCAGGGGCTGGGTAAGTCCCCCATGCTGCCCTCTCCCTCCCTCCCTTCCTTTTACTTTTTCTAAGGTGACAGCTTTTTTCGCTATGTAGATTATGGAGCAAGTGGATATCTGCTTGTGGGTGATTCATTTGGAAAAAAGGCATCGTTTTTTCCCAATATGTTTATGTTTATGCTCTTAAATCACTAGGTTTCTGTCCCAGTTGCCCATGGGGAGCTCTATTACCTTTCGGGATGAATTCCTTCTTCCCTTCCCAGATGGAAGACACTTGTAGTCTTTGAACGACTTTCAAATGGGGAGGGGATGTATATAGCTAGCTGAACAAGTAGCGTGAATGGACTGGAGTCGGAAAACAAATCTATTTTGTTACCTTCTGTCCTTTTGGAATCTGCTCTGCCCTGCTTGTCAGTGGGCTTTTGCCAGTCCTTTGACTTTTCTGTCCATTCTGAGAACTGTCGTCCATTGCCAAGCACACTCTCATTTCAGCTGTCGGGTCCAGACAGCCCCGTGCTTACTGGCTATAGCGCCTGACCCTTGTTTCTGGCAAGAGACTCCATGGGTACAGGCTGGCCCCATCTGGACACTCCCTTCCTGCTCAGCAGGGAGGGCCCCTTTTTACTTTCCGCTTGACTTTTTCAAGAGAGACACTATAAACTTTGGAGGATTCTTTGAAGCCTAACCCTCCTGACCTGAGGTGAAATGTCCTCTTCTCTAAAGAAACCACCTCTTAGACATTCCCTTAGTCTTTATAGTTGGGCCTGTTTGTACCTACAGAGTTGCAGAGGTAGAGTGTAAGTATTAAATAATCAGTATTTCATTGAAAATATGTCTGCTGTTCTGGGACTTCACTCTGGAATATCATACTAATGTATCTTGATGTTTTGGTTGAAACTTCCAATTTAGAATCCTATTACGTATGATTTCTTAAAGATCATTCTCCTCCTCCTTGTAACTTTTTCTTTTCTCTTTTTTTTACATCAGTGGTGAGAAAGGGTGAGTGCCTTGAACGAGCATGGAGTGGGAAAATTGCAATCTGTTTACCACATGATAGTGTAGTTTAAAACATTTTCTCTCTCATTTTTTTTAAGTGCAAACTGGAATTGGTAAAACCTTTAAAGGTTTGCGATCTAAGGAGGAAATCTTTTTAGAATCTCTAGAACTAAAGAAATATGCTTGAGGATATTTAATGTTATCCATTCTTCCTTTATAGAGTTTTTTGATATTCTTTTTTGATGTTCTTCCTTTATAAATTTTTTCCTTTAGATTTGATTAATTTATCCAATAAACCGAACTGAACACCTATTATGCTTCTGACACTTTGCAAAGTGTTGGGGACACAGATGAAAATAAGGCAGTTCCCTGTCTGGTTTATAGCAGAGTCCATTTCACAAAGATTTCAATGCAGGGTGGGTAGTGTGTGATAAAAGTACATTTAGGAAGACTGAGCACAAATGAGGACGGTGACCATTTATATGAGCCTGAAGTGTTCAGATCTGCCATTTGTAGGATATATAGAGAGGAGAGAGCCTGAGGGGAAAGAGACCAAAGAAAAGACCTAAGAAAAGACCTACACAAAGGCATGGTGGAGGGATGAAAGAGCATGACACACGCAGATGGGTTGGCAAAGGATATTGCAAGGGGGAAAAATGAAGCTGTGGGAGAAATGGCAGTTGAAGAGCCTGGAGAGGCAAGCAAGGGGTGCACCATGAAGAACTCTCAATGCCAAGGGGTTTGAATTCCTCCTTTATGAAAACTGTTCTGATGACAATGTAGTGGAAAAAGAGGGGTACAACTTGAGACTAAAGAGAGAAAAGGGCCATTTAGAGGTCAATGCAGCGATCCCGGTGAGTGATGAAGGCCTGAGTGCAAGCAGAGGTAGTGGGGTGGAGAAAAGTAGCTAATCAGAGAGCTGAGAGTCACAGGTTTGTAACCCTGATGGACCTGGGGGTAAAAAAGGGAATTGATTTCTAGGTTTTTAGCTTGGGCAAATGGGTGGATAGTGATGCCTCTGATGAAGATAAAGAATAGAAGAAAAGTGAGTCTGGGGGAGGTGGTGAGCTGATTGTGGGCGGGTTGAATATGAGGAGCCTGAGAGGTGTCCAGGAGCAACTTAGATTTTCAGTCTTGAATTCAGAAGAGATGCCTGGGACTGAGATATAATTCTGGGATTATGACCCTAAAGGTTGGCATAGAGATTGTAGTTGAAATGTAGCTGGGTTTCCTGCGGATATGCATCTGGTAAGGAGAACATAACAATGGCTAGACCTCCACTGGGCAGGCAAAGGGTACCAGCATGGTGCATACAATATTGCTACATTATTCCTAAACAAATTCATCATGTTACTGGGCAGTAATTACTTTGCAGACTTAGCAAATGAAACTGATACAAGATTATAAGTGTATTAAAATATTATATGATCAAAATGTAAACAAACAAAATAATATGAACACCAGCCTGTGGGCTTGTGAATATTTTGCCTCTATTCTACACGAACTGGTTAGAAATAAACAAAATAAGATACAAAATGCAAAGATAACTTTTTACTAAGCAGATTAAAAACAAAGTTAAACATGTACGCTTTAAGTGATCCCCTAGGTGGTGGCTTTATAATCTGGAAGTGTCGTGAAAAGTCAGTCAGTCTTTTTAATAGAGATTGGATGAATTGTATAAATTAACTAGAGAGAGGAGCGAGGGAGTGTGGCCTTCTTATAGACTATGGAAGTCCTATAGCCTTTACCCATTGATTGTGGCAAGGAAAGCAATTTTCTCCACTTACGAAGTTGACTTGCATCTATGAATAAATTACAAGTGACTAGGGGGACTGTGGAACTTCAAAAAATATAGGGAGATAACAGTTTAAGCTCCTTTGGGTCTTACCGTGTTCCTCAGTGCCAATAACCACTGAGTAAAAATCAAATCTGTAAGGAATCACCTTATTGAACTATAAATTATAAATGATAAACAGCGCCCATTTAAAGTATACGATTCAATGCGTTTTGACAGTTGTGCATACCCATGCAGCCTCCATCACAATCAGAATACAGAAAAGTCAGCCCTCCCCACCCCAAACCTCACCCCCACCCCAACCATGTGCTTCCTGTGGTCTTTGGAATCTTCCCCTCCCTCAGCCCCCAGCTCCAGGTAACCGCTTGATTTACCTTTGTTAGTTTGCATTTTCTAGAGAGTTGCATTAATGGAATCATATGGTATATACCTGTTTGTGTGTGGCTTCTTACATTTAGCATAGTATTGAAATTCAACCTTGTTGTTGTTTGTAACAGTTTGTTCCTTTTTATTGCTGTGTAGTATTCAATTGTGTGGATACACCGCATTTTGTTTATTGAGTCACCTGTTGATCAAGTTTGGGTTGTTTCGTTATTGGCTAAATTTTAAGGTCTGTCAGGCTGTGGTCGAGGACAAATAGCCCTGTTGTCCTCCTGTCCCGCCTCCTGATCCCTGCCTCCATGCATGGCAAGGTGTCTTCAATTGGTGATACCCATTTACTGAGTTTTTATGCTTTTAAAAGTGATTTCCCCAAGTTCTTAGCTTTTTAAAATTAATATTAGATTTTTTCTTATTATAAAAATGTACTATTTCCCTAAATGTCTTATTTTTCACTGTCACTTTTCTCAATAAATTTATGTTGTTAATGTTTTAATCTCCCAGGGAACCAAAATGAGAAACACATCTTTCAAACCATCCTTTTTTCCAATGTGATACAATTGTGTTTGATTAGAAATTCATTAGATCACCAACCTTTTCTTGGTGGGATAGGATTATCTCTTAGTGACTCAATACCAATGAGAACTTCAAAGAGCAGATGAAATACAGGAAAACCTTTCCTATATGTGATGAATTTTGTGGAAGCTACATAAGTGACTCCACAAAGATGTCTATGTCCTAATCTCTGGGCCTGGTGACTATGATGCCTGGTAAAAACAACTTTGCTGGTGTTGTCAAGTTAAGGACACTGAGATGGGGAGAGTATCCTGGATTATCTGATTGAGTCCCAGATAACCATAGATGTCCTTAGAAGAGGAAGTGGCAGGTCAGAGTTGGAGATGGAGACACGCAGGTGGGCAGATGCCAGAGTGATGTGACTGTGTGCCAAGGAATGCTGGCAGCCTCTGAAGCTGGAAAAGTGAGGAGATGGATGGTCAGTCCTCTTAAGCCTCCAGATGGACCCTGCTGGCACTTTGATTTTAGGCCCTCGAGACCCATTTTAGATGTCTGACCTGTATAACTCTAAATTAATTTGCAAAGTTAGTGATAATGTGCTACAGTAGAAATAGGAAACTAATATAAATGACAGTAAGTTTTTCATGAGACATGCCATTGTAGGAAGCAATGTTACATGGCAGGTGTAGTCAGTGTAAAGGTTATAAAGGCAAGTAGGGATTTTTTCTTAATCATTAAAAATGTAATCATTGATATCCTTTAAAAAGTAGTCCTATTTAATATCATTTTAACTGGCCATCTTCAGTCCTCTTTTTTATTTATTGGTTATCACATCCTATTTTACAATATGAATAGTATTCCAAAGCAAATGCTAAAACCAACATAAACCTTTAAAAATGAACAGATTGAAGTGGGTAGCTGAGATTGGCTAAATATAATGCAAACTCTGAATAGATTGTAGTCTCGTTTCCTGTGAAGTAACGAGAACAGAAAATTTAGATGACTTTCTAAGGCAAAGCTGAAGATTCATGGCCTCAAATTCTCTGAATTTCTGTTTTTTACATTGTCATATACACACTGCCTCTAAAGCTTTGGAAAGAGAGAGCTCTGTTTCTTGTTTTGGCTGAAGGGAGGTGTGACTGGAATGAACTGTTTGTTGGAATGGAAAGGATCAGGTGTGAAAGTTCTATCTTATGTTGAAATGGATTGATTGGTAAAATGCTAGTAATATCCACAAAGCTCTTTATTCACATAAGCATAATCAGTTTCTTCTCTGATTTAACAAATTCATTTTCAATTTATTATCAAGAATCTGTACAAAAAGTAGAATCTATGATCCATACTACTTCTTGTCCTGTTATAATAAATCACACAATTACCCTTTACAGAATATAAAATCAGTATGACTGAAGTGGAGTCAAGAGATCCATTTTAATGTTAAAATATTTCCTGTATAGGCAGTACCCAGTGATTCTTTCCTCTTTTGCTTCCTGTTTCTGTTAGGATACCTTTAGCTACAGGTAGCAGAAACCTTAAATTAGTTTGAAGAGTAATGAAATATATTTTTTTCAAAGTAAGAAGTCCAGAGATAAAGCTTCTGACTCAGTAGCTCATCTGTCATCAGTGACCCCAGTTTTTTCCCATCTTCCTGCACAGTCATCCTGTGTGGGTTGACATCGTCCCCAGGCTGGCCTCCTCATAGTTGCAATGGCTGAAGCAGTTTCAGGTATAACCCCCAGATAAGACTTGCTCAGAGGAAGAGGTTCTTTCTCTGTGCTTCTTTCTTGGGAGAGGGGAAGCCTCCCCAAGAATTCCCTGGTAGAATTCTTTTTCCTTCTAAATGACCAGGGGGTATGTCACATACCCACTTTAGAACCATCATCGGCCAGAAAATGTGATCATGACTGGTGGAAAGCACCAAGTGATTGTCAATCACCACATTCATCACCCATGGTTTCTGTGTTTCTATATTTTCTTCCCTTGGTAGTGGATACCTCCATGTCTCTTCTGCCCTTAAGGAATCCTATGAGTAATCTTGTTAAATCAATACCTTTATTTTGGAAAAGGCTTTGGAAAGCCACCAATCAGTTAAGTGCAGAATTATTATAATTATCTTTACTTTTTTTTGGTTTGTTTTTAATCTGCATCTAGCATTGGAATGAGCTCTTGGTTTAGGAAGTGGAATGTTTTTCTCTGGAGGGCTTTAAAAACATGACAAATGGTTAATGAAGGGGTAGGGATGTTTGTGGAAAGCAGAAGAATGAAAAGCAGTCACATGTCTATTTTCCCATGAGACATTCTTTGAGCATCTACGCAGTATGTGCTGTATGTTGTGGTAATTGTGAGAGGCTGCCATCTCGGGTGATAAGTCACCCTGAGGCAGAGTGGTGCCATAGAGGTGAGGCCAGTGGCTGAGCAATTCAACAGCAGGGGACCAAGCCACTGCTATGACCAGGATTGCCTTGGACTGAGCGGCCATCTGTGAGGTGTGACTTGAGGGGTGCTTTGCCTGATCCCCTAATTTACATCATCCTTCCTTCCTTAACATGTGATTCCTACTCTTCTGTATTGGAGCCTTCCTTCATTTTATTTTTTTTAACGATTTGTTTATTTTTGCATGCAAGTTGGGGTGCAGGCCAGAGGTGTGGGGCGGTGAGAGGGTTCACCAGAGACAGAGTGGGGAGCAGAACAGGCAGATTAATGGAAATACACTGCTGAGGGAAGCAGCGGGTGGGCAGGAGAGGTCTGCTGCCCCATGTAGGAATCTCCGCTACCGGGCATCAAACTCACGCATGGGAACATGTGCATTGAACTCACGCCCCAGGGACCGACAACTCCACAGCGCAGCACTTAAGCCGTTGCACCATAGAGGGGCTCTTGAAGCCTTCCTTTAGATGGAGACAGTGTATTTCGAAGACTTTAGAAAATACAGAACTGCAGTTTGGGTAGGATAATCCATTAAGATGTTATCAGTTGTTTATTATTACTTATTATTATAATTTATTGGATTCATAAACTGGTAATCTAGGATAATTTTAAGATGAAAGAGAGGAGCACAGACGAATGTGTTTTGAATTGGTGGGGAGGTGGAATGAATCAGAGGCTTTGGAGAAAGTGAACACTTGACTGAGAAGTCAGATTCCAAACCATGATAACTGATTCTCTTTCTTCTCCTCATCCTTCTTCTTCTTTTAAAACATTTGACAGGTAGCTAAGACTGAATACTTCAATATAGTGTGACATGGGCTGTGGCAGCAAAGAAAAGATACTCTGCAAAAGACAGTGGGAAGCTTGAGATGTCAAAGCACTTTCCATTGCAACAGAAGACAGTGTATTTTGATGTAGAACATGTTACGCCATGGATTAAAACTTTGCTCAGGAAGCTGCCAGAACTAAATATAATTAAATACAGCAAGTCCTGACTTAATGTCTCATCAATAGGTTCTTGAAATCTAACTTTAAGTGAAAGAATATGTAATGAAAGGCCCTTGAATGATATGGTTTTTTTCACAATCAGCCAGGATTTTTTTCCCCATCAATGTTATAAGAAAATAACATCGAATGAAATGACGAATGCTGTATGCTATGGAAGGAGAGACGAAAGAAATCTTAATCCAGTGTTACTAGCATGAAGTGACTGGCAGATTAACTGCAGCTCCAGTGGATGTCAATCTTGGCCGCACATAGGAATCACCTAGAGAGCTATAAAAATTACTGATACTTCTACCCTTTGAGGACAACTATTGTCGACTAAATTTACTGATTATCCCCTTGGGTGAGGCAGCTTCTGTTTATGTAGAGGGGATGGAGAAAGAGGAGCTTTAGTATTTTATATTCCATGAATGGAATCTCCATTAGTAAAAATTTATATTAGTTGCAATAATCTGTTGTGTATTGGATTAGTGTGTCTTAAAGTTATAGCTTTTTACAGTCATAGAGAAATAAAACTTAAAGTCAATATTCATTAATTTTCCCAGAAAGCTCATGGCCACACTGTAGACTCCTGAATCTCGACCTGGTACTCAGACTCCTGACCTGGAATGAGTGAGCATCTTCCGTAATCAGTGTTCTTGGGTCTTCATCTGCCAGATGCTTGGGTTCCTTCCTGTCCTGAGATGGTACCCAGGGTCTCTGGCTTGGTAAAGCCAAGTGTAAATGGTAAAGCCATTCACACTTTCTCTGGAAAGAACTGAGTGACTTTTCCTGGGCGGGAGGAGCAGAAGACTTGGGTGCAACCCTTCTTCTTCACCTTTGGCAAGGCATCCTGGTGGCAGAGTTTAAATTAGAGATTGTGACCCATCTCTCACTGCCTAGGGCTGCAGGGAGGATGCCTTCTAAATCCAAGATACCATTTCCTCATAGATCTTCACACTTGAGCTGTGGGGTCAGTAGTAATTGGGGATTTCTAGGGAAGAAAAATCTGAATACCTGTGGTGAAGGATTCAACAAATTCAGGATTTTAAGTAGGTTTTAAAATGCGTTTATTTATGGAGTTTCCCTTTTATTTATTTTCATCCTGTTGTAGGTATTTTTTGTTCCAAGTCATAAACAAAAAATGTTTTTCGCCTCAGGTGAGTTATAAATAGGTTAACTACACAAACATCAATAGATTTCCCTCCTGCTGCCCATGTCTAACTGTGCTTGTAGGTGTGCGCTGAGACCCACACGTACAGAAACACATATGAATCAAAAGTCATGAAAGGAATTGGCCAGCCCTAAAGAAAATCAGGTGCTGGTCTAAAGGAATTGAACCAATTAGATTTTTTCCTTTTGTTCTGATGTTCATGACACTGCTGCTGATCAGTTATGTATATTGACTACAGTCTACTTTTTTGTTCCTTTAGTATGGGAAATGTTATGAGCTATTTGGGAAGAGGAAAGGATTAATGGTGTGGATAATTTTGTGGGTTGCATTAAGTTTTGTGGGGTTTCTCTCTCTCTCTCTTTTTTTTTTTTTTTACAACTGACAATGAATTTTCACAGCTACTTGGAGGACTTCTGCACCAAGCATTGCAGGCAGGCAGAAATGAGGTTTCAGGAATTCATTAGCTCCAAGAGTCAGGGGTCTAGCTTAGCTCATTCTCTCTCTGCCTCTCTGTCTCTATCTCTGTCTCTGTCTCTCTTTCTCTATCTCCACCCCCATACAAAAAATTCACTTTGTCCAAATCCTGTAGAACACGGCAAACTTCCTTTTTCTCCTCCTAAGCTTTCTTTTGAGAAAAATGAGGCATCAATTCAGTCTTAAGGGCTAAGATAACTATTCTGCCGCATCTGTAGCACAGTGGCAGCCATAGCTACCTGAGCAAGATTGATTTTGTGTGTCCAGAGTGTGCAGCTGACCCCTCAGGCATCAAGCCTTTCTCAGGGTATTTCTTTGTTGAGGCCAGGAAATCAGTCTTGGTTGTTAAAATAAAAATCTTTGGGGGCCTCCCTGGTGGCGCAGCGGTTGAGCACTGCACTATGGAGCTGTCGGCAGCGTGCGGTGCGGGTTCGACGCCCAGCCAGGGAGAATCCCACATGGTGCAGCAGACCTCTCCTGCCTCGCCCACTGCTCTCCTCAGCAGTGTATTTCTGATCTGCCTGTTCTGCTCCCCACTCTGTCTCTGGTGAACCCTCTCACCGCCCCACGCCTCTGGCCTGTACCCCAGCTTGTATGTATAAATAAATAAATCTTTAAAAAAAAAATCTTTGTACCAGCTGGGTCTTTCCAGAACACTAGTACTAGAATCTGTTGATCTAAAAGAAACTGCCAACCTCTCAAGCTGGCCTCACGAAGCCAAAGCTATTTTTGAAATTGAAAGGATTTGTGGTGCAAGTAAAAATAAAATGCAGCAAAAGTGAAGGGGAGATTAAATGTTAAACATGGAATCAGAGATTTAGAACAGGTAACTTGGGGATTCAACTGTTCACAGATAGGGAAGCATTTCTTAAAATGTGTTTCTCTCTTTTACACTCCTAATAAAGTCAAGTACCTTGTTGATCTGAATGAGGTTATCTTCCTGCCTTTTTTCTCCCACGGGCTCCATCAAGACCTCGGCCTTAACCAAGCTACAGTCACTGTCACCAGAACATGCATCACACCAGTCACAACCCCATTTTTCCCCCAATACTCTTCTTGCCTGGCTGGCCTTCTCTCTTTTTCGTCTGTAGGTATCCAGATCTCGCTGAAGCCTTCCTGGCAACCCTACCTCCTGCCAAGTCCTCCCTTTGGAAACTCCTCCTGTGATTATTATCAGTGGGGCTCAATTTCTATTGATGCAGTTAGCTCAGTTTCCTAATTTCCTGTGTGTGGGGGGGAACCCTCAGCATCTAGTATTCAGCATTGAGTGCTGTTGACTGCTTAAAGGTGAGGTTTTCTTCCAGCTGGTACCTGTTCTGCGCTTGAAATTTCCAGCAAAACTGAAAGGAGGGAAGGGAATGCTTTATTGCACTCTCCCAGTTAAATAGCAGACCCTTATGTAGCTTTATTGGAGAACAACATCACAGTGGGTGGGTGTTGTGCAACCACCCTAAACCCAGCAGGTTCAGCATCAGTCCAAGCAGACTTGCTCCATTAGTCATCGCCATATCCGCCTAAATCTATCGCACTCCACTGCACGCCACCACACATCGCCACGCCTACCACGCCACACCATGGTTCTCTGCTGCTGCTGCTTTATACCTCAGTCTTGGCTCAGGTGCGCCCATTCATGCAGGCCCACACCTCACTCAAGGTGCCCTCCATGGGGCATGCGCGTAGGCCTGCAGAGATCAATTGAAGGGAGGGTGGAAAAAACCTGATAATTTTCTCGTTACCCGACAGTGGGGTTAGATAGAGTTAGCTTAATTCATGGAAAAAAATAGTAACCCATCAGGTGCTAGAGCTTTCCATAATGCTTATATAATTGACATGAAACTTAATTATTACATAGCAGGTAGAACTTCATCCGATTTTAATGTTCTCCAATTCTCTACTTAGCCCAAGTAGTGTTTATGTCTAAAAAAGGTTTCAATAATGAATTAATTCTCACATGCCTTTGGGTCATAATCATAATGGCATTTTGAGGCTAGATTTTCTGGAACATAATTTGACATTGCATTTAATGTTATTCCTCCTGCCCTGACCCCCTCCCCCCACTTTATTGAGATATAATTGATCTATAACAGTGTGTAAGTTAAAGGTGTACAGTGTGCTGATTTGAAACACTTATAATGACATATTGTGGTATATCATTAGCACCACAGTAGTAGGAATATTAGGTAACACCTGCGTCACATCACCTGACTACCATCACCTCCCTGTGGTGAGTAATAGAACTTTTGGGAGTGTTTTTTTATTTTTATTTTTTTAATTTTTTTTTTAAGATTTTTTTATTTTTTATTTATACATACAAGTTGGGTTACAGGCCAGAGGTGTGGGGTGGCGAGAGGGTTCACCAGAGACAGAGTGGGGAGCAGAACAGGCAGATCAGAAATACACTGCTGAGGGGAGCAGCGGGCGAGGCAGGAGAGGTCTGCGGCGCCATGTGGGATTCTCCCTGGCCGGGCGTCAAACTCGAGTTGCAGCTGACAGCTCCACAGCTCAGCGCTTACGCTGCACCACCGGGGAGGCCCCAAGAGTGTTCTTTTAGAATGAACTTTGAGTGACTCTACACTGTAGAAATGATAAGAAAGTGTTGGGATAACTACCTTCATTATCTTAGCATCTGAAGCAGATGACTACATTCCCACAGTGATCAACTGTTTGAAGATTTTCAAATATCTAATTAGGTAGCTTCAAAGAGCGACCTTTGATTGTGCCTACCAAAGAATAAAAACAGGTATAGCATCACCTAGCTGGAAATGGGAAATTTATTAAACTGGAATCTCTCTGCCATTGGTTCATTGCTTCCCCGAGTCAGAGAATCAAGTTGTCTTTTTGTGTTTCACTTCTGGCTGCAGCAAAATTATAATGTTTTGACGGCTTCAGGGTCCTGGTTTGGAAAAACTTTTCTCCTTTCATACCTTTAATGCCTTCCAGGAGGTCCTAGCTGTTGGACTGTAGCATCAAAGGTTCACTAAAAATAAGTTTGGACTTGTTGATTAGGACGATTTTTCTGAAAACCTAAAACCAAATATCTCAGCTTGAGAGTGTTCATTTTTATTTTACTTCTTTTAATGATCTGCATGAGACAATAGACTTAATGCTTCACAGAAGCTAAAGCCCTTATCTATAGTTCTGTAATTCAATTATACGAAATTACAGAATGGGGGAAAATTACATTTCTTTCCTTCGGAATGAATTTCTTGTGAAAATTCAGCAGTCACTTTTCCTTTGCAGAGCTAGAAAAGGAGTTTTGGAACTCAGCCAGAAAATAATCTCTTCATCAGTGACAGTTATTAAAAACATTAATAAGGCACATTACATGTGAGGAGAATGCTGTGAACTAATTTCTTTGTAATCAGAATCCACTTGTAGACTCAGTTGGGGAATTATTAACATGTGAAAACATCTAGAAGGCTCTTCTGAGAATTAAGCAAGAAGAAATATTGAGAGAACTGGGAAAATTTTCAGGAAGGAAGAAATTAAATATAAATTGTCCTCTGAAAAATACAGAGGAAAGTTAAGTAAAGGTGACGTTAAAGTGTCTTATTTTGTTTTAATAAAATTGAGCAAGTAGTCAAAACAGCGTCCTTAACTCTTGAAGTTACACTAGGCTAAATTAGTGATTTCTTAATCAAATGTTATTGGTCTTAGGAATCTGAAATATTTGGAGTCTCCCAAATTTTACTTGTCTTACTTTATGTAGAGCAGAGAATGCATTTCAGAAAATAGAGCGATTAAATAATTTTTACCTATCTCCATGTGAGACCATAAAAGGAAGACTTTAATGCTTCAAAACTAAGCCTAGTGACCTGGTGAGATTAAAGTCAATGGTGAATTAATTTCATTTTAGCATTTGAGAATTAATAACCACAGGGTTCTGCTTTCCAACTCAGAACTTTTCTGCTTTTCTTTTGGATAGAATGATTCTAGAACCTGGCATAAAACATATATGGTGAATAAGGGGTCCAGTTTCAATTCATGGGAAAAATCTCTAAAATAAACTTCACAAACATACAGATTATCAAGACCCAGGGAAGGAATTTAAGTATGAGGAGTGCTCACAGCTGAGGGAATTTTGATTTACACTTTCCATCTTGTAAGTTTTCCTGCAGGGCTGAAATCTTTTTGAAATAATGGGATTTGAATTTCAAGCTGTTCCTCTTAAAAGAGGACAGCAACTGCTTGGGACAGGATGGATGTGATGAATCCTTAGGGATAAATACCCAAAGTCATGTTGGCTATTTCCAGCTGCATAAGATTTGATCTATAATCAGCCATAGGCAATAGGTGAACTACCACCTGGATTTATTTATCACAAACCTGATAAAGTATTGCATATCCCGCAGGACCAAACCCTTGGGTTTCTGAGCCCTGCCACATGGGAAGCAGGAGGGTTGAGGAGGTGCATACCGTGTTAAGGTGAAGGATTGTTGCCAGAAAGAGAAATGGTAGAGAGATAAAACAAACAAACAAACCTCATTTACTAAATTTACTAAGAAAAAAGTGAAGGCAAATTAGTGGGAAAATAATGGTGTGGGGAAGTTTTCATGGAGTCCTTTAGCCCTTTTTCGCTCCTCCTCCCTGGTCAATCTCCTCTTCACTTTTTCCTTTTCCTTTCTACCACCCAGGATGGCCCTGAAGCTAAAGAGCCTTCAAACTTCTCTTAATCCGTTTCACTGAATCTGAACAGCCATTCTTTAAAACCTTGGTTTTTAGGCTTCTTGAGGGACCATCAATAATTCATAGCAGTAAAAGAAGATGTAATCATGATTCTCATTCAGATATAAAATAAACATGTAAAAAGATTTTTAGAAACTCATTAATTAATAAAGCAATCAGGCAGATGCCACAACTAGTTCAAAGCAGAGATGAAAGACTCAAAAATTATATGGAGTCAAGTGCTGTTAAAATGAATTTACAGATGGATGCAGGGCTGACTTTTTCCAAGGGGTGAGGTCTGTCTCTCTATTGCAGTTAGTTTGTGTGTTTACAAGAATTACCTGTATTGCCTTAAGTTACCTAGAGTCGTAAAAATAGTCCAAAAGGAAATGAAAGGTGCAGAGCCCTAATGGTACTAGATAATTCTCAGAGGCTCCAGCACTTCATTAAAAGGATATTCCACAATCTCCCAAGTTATTTCACATATTCCAAAGTCAATATTTTTTTTTACACACAAAAATAAGAATACCTTGTACCCCTAATTTGTTTGGAAGCATTATATTGTGAAAGAATACTTGTTAACTGAAAAAAACAGAATGGCAGACTTTGGATAAGTGGAAATGTATCTGTCAGGGACATGGGCATTTCTTTCACTTCCACAAACTTTTAGAGAAGAGGATTTGATCATCT
Source organism: Scalopus aquaticus (assembly GCA_004024925.1). Lineage (NCBI taxonomy): Eukaryota > Metazoa > Chordata > Mammalia > Eulipotyphla > Talpidae > Scalopus > Scalopus aquaticus. The sequence goes on along the minus strand of PVIJ01005597.1, from coordinate 43,913 downwards.
GTCTCGGAAATACATTACACTGCTTAACAATGAGGGAATTCTTCAATAATAAAAATGATTACATACACTTCTTCTTGCACTTTTAACATGTGCTAAGTATTGCTGTGACAGTAACATAGAAAAGCTAATTTAATCCTCCTAATAGCCCTAAGAGGTAGATAGTAGTATTTTCCCCACTTTCCATTTTAAGAATTGAAGATCAAGGTTATATATCCAGTACTTCCTGAGCCAAGAATTCAACCCACATCTGTTTAGTTGTGAGAATGCTGCTCTTAATATCTTACCCCAAATCTCACAATTTTGTGAGCTCTTTCCAATACCATACCATAGCTAGCTGCTATGAATTGCAAGAGTAGATTGTTGAAATCTCAGGAATTTTGTTAGTCACTGTTAAACAGACATTATAAAAAATCAAATTATATAAACTTAAAATTAAATTATTTTAAAACACAGGTAAACATACTCAAAATTCTTCACTTCCTAATCATGTTACTTCTCTTTGTGCCTTTGAAGTGATTAACATCTAGGGTGCTGGTGGTGGAAATATATAATGATGTGCCACTGCACTTTTTCCCACTTCTGCATTCAGCCATGTCATATTGGTAGCTTGAAATTGACGATGGTGGGGTGGAAATATGTTTACCAGAGCAAGAGTAAATTGCCAAGTCAGAGCATGATTTACTGTTTTGTTGATTGGCTAGTCTTAAAGTGATGGAGATGTTAATAATGAAGATTATTATTATTATTATTATTTTTTAAAGATTTTTTATTTTATTTATACATACAAGCTGGGGTACAGGCCAGAGGCGTGGGGCGGCGAGAGGGTTCACCAGAGACAGAGTGGGGAGCAGAACAGGCAGATCAGAAGTACACTGCTGAGGGGAGCAGTGGGCGAGGCAGGAGAGGTCTGCCCCACCATGTGGGATTCTCCCTGGCCGGGCGTCGAACTTGGGTCGCCGCTGCCGACAGCTCCACAGCACAGCGCTCAACCGCTGCGCCACCGGGGAAGCCCAATGAAGATTATTATTAACTTGAAAAAGCATGCTATGTCCTAGTGTCAAAACTGAAAACACCTTCAATTTAATAAATATAATTTGTTTGCCTACAAATTTAATGACAGTACATTTATTGGGGAAAAAAGTTCATGGGGTGGGATGCAACTCCAGTTGGTGAATTACAACTCTTGGTTAGTTACAGAGGATTTGGCAAAAACCAATGAAAGCATCCTGTGACAATCTGTTGTCTGTATTGGGCATGCAGTAAAGAATAGCACATCTGTTATTTCGGTTTGTGTGCCACCCATCCCTTATATCAGTAATATTTATAATAAACACACACACACCCCATTTCTTGGGAGTAGATGTTAAACATTTACCAGTGTATGAACACCAGCTCCACTTGTTTGGTCCTCAGTGGAATTGAAGACTATTTGCAGCCTTGCCACAATGGAGTGCTTCCACAGCTTTCTCTTCTCTAGGCAGAATAATCTGTAATTCCTTGATCTTCCCTTATAGATTTCCAAGTTTCCTCTGAGCAGCCTGGAATAAAGCACACACCCTTCTTTAGGTGTGCAGCGCTAGGCACATGACATATTCTAGAGATGATCATGCTAGAGAGGATGGGAGATCTTTTTCCCTGGGGGCCCAGCACAGTGCCTGGGGTGAGTGTGATTTAGCAGTCAAGGGATCTGGGCTCCTTCTGGCTGTCTCCATGATTTACCCCCCTCAGTTACTTCATCGTAAGGCAAATTTTTTTTGAGGGTTCTTTGTATTCCTAAACTCTGTATTTTATGGCTGCTTCTTTTATTTAGATTGTTAAATATTGTGCTTCTGGGTTTATTATGAGAAGTGCAAATAGAATCTCCTCAATAATTGGATTTGGAGATTTAAAAGGGAATGTGTCTAAATTTTCTGATGCTCATAGTTGGTTGTTTGAACACATATTACTTTGTTCGAGCAATGAGATAAATGGGGTTATTAATAGTCCCATTTTACTGCTGAGCACACTGACTTTCAGTGTCCTTCACACTTGTTCCAAGGGCAAGCTAAATGGCAGAGAAACTAGTGCTGGGCCTTCCAGGTCATTTTCTCTGTCTCCAATGTCCTTTCCCTTTAATCCTCTTAAACAGAAAATCCCATTGAGCCCGTAATAGTCACATCATCATCATCTTCTAAGTACCAGTTGAAAAAAAAGGTCTGTCTCAAGGTAGAGTCCAGCTTTAGAGAGGTGAATTTTTCATTTTTCTCATGAAGTAAGTAAATCCATGGTTTCTGAGGTTGAGTGAGGATGGGAGGCGGATGTCTCAGTGAGCTCCTTGCGAGGATGATAATGGCTTTTGAACCCACAGGCGGGAACATGGCGGTGCTCACACAAAGGGGCAGCAGCTTGGGATGTGTTGAGGCAGGAAGACACCAGGAGCAGGTTCTCAATGGAGCTGCGCAGATGGGTCAAAAGGGAAGGAGGAGTCCTGGAGCCTTCAGTGGCTTTTTAGGCTTTTACTGGTCTCTTGGAGAGAGGCAACCAGGTACAGGGCAGGCAACGGGGCGGGGGGGTCGGGAGGCTGACAGGCCTCCCTGCCCCTGGCAAATCTTCACTCTCTCAGGCTCTCAGGCATTCTCTCGTGGTCTCTGTTGCGCCCCAAACAGTCCTCTGCTCTCTTCTCTCCTTCTACTGCTGCTGCTGCTGCTTCTTCTGCTGCTGCTTATAAGCCCAGTCTCTGGCTCAGGTGTGCCCACTCAGGCACACCCACACACCACTCTAGGCGCCCGCTGTCAGGCATGCGTGTAGGCCTATAGCAGTCTATCATTGAGGGAAGGGCAGAAAAACCTGATGAGTCTTTGGTTTACCCTACAGGGTAGGTGGTGCTTTATGCTTTGTTTCAGAGAGCAAATAAAGTCCCGTGTAAAGTCTGGAATTTGTAAGCATGTGAGTATATAAATTGGAATTTCTTCCGCTGTAATGGCAAGCAGTACAACCTCTAGTATTTCTTACACTTTTAATAGCATACCCAGCAGATTGGCTGTAGCTATGAGGTTAACACAGAGTGACTTCTTAACAGGGGACACAAAGTAATAGTGATTTATTATTTTTGCAAAATGACATAAGAATGTTTCATTATACTATTTTAAGGTTCCTGATGTTTTTCCTCACTGTTCATTTAGTTTGGAGCTGCCATGTGTTTATGAGGCAAATTTCCCAAAGAGGTGGGAATTTTTTGAAGCCAAATATAGACATAGAGGTGGTATTCAGATAAAGATCTGTGAAGTGATGGATGTTGTAGAGTGAGTGAAATGGGCTTTTATGCCACTAGCCTCTGTGGCTATCACCTGTGGCCTTGAATGCAGGAGGAACTTGGGAGTGTGGGCGCAGAGCACGCATACCTGGCACATGGTGTGGGGGTGCGTAAGTGTGCATACCTGAGCCTAAGGGCAGCGATGGTGGAATGATTAAGAGAGGATGAGTGACTACAGAGGCAGGACCATGAGAGAACGCCAGAGAAAGCCCAAAGAGTATAGATTCACTGGAGGCCAGGGGGCTGCCTTGCCAGCCTGTGGGCTTGCTTTCTACAATTGGCATAGAAAGAACATGAAAACCTATAAAAATCCACTGAGGGCTCCAGGACTCTCCTTTACCTGTCTACCCTGATCCATAGAGAACTTGCCCTGTGCCTTGCTGGCACAACACATGCCACAACACATCCCTTCTCTTTATTCAGCAATGCTCCAAGGATGGGTCTTGTAGCCTGGAGGCTCTGTCCCTAATTTTCTGTGGGCTATGTTAATGACATAGTCACTCAGGTATTTTTTCTGTAATAGAGAGATCACTGTCTGTAAGAATTGTTATGTGAGTGGCAGAGTGACACCTGAGTGCCTTGGGGTCTTGTCTCAGGCACTGCCTGTAGCCTGCAAATGAAAAGATGGAATTTACTCCAACTTATCAATAGGTGTCACTGCAGTCAAATAAAACTCAGGAACACTGGCCAGAAGGCTTCTATTAGAGGAAGAAGAAACACTCATAGCTATTAAAATTAACTGAGCATCTAGCCTTCATCCTTACTCTAAGCTCATATCCTTTAAAGTATTCTATTTATTATTTTTACTAAGTTATGACCAATAATGCACAAGTCTCGTCAAGATTAAAAAAAAAGCTGGTTCAGCAAGTCATGCAATTCCATATTTCCCTCATTTACCAATTCATTTACGATGTGTGAGGCACTTTCCAGGCTCTGGACATCCAGTGAAGAGCAGTACAGACAGTCTGGATTTCTAGAGCTACCTGTCTGGGGAGAAAGGCAATTAAAGAGATAAAACTGAAAAGAGAAGTATACAGTGCAGAGAGATTCATGAATCACATGGCCTGTACTAGGTGAAATAGAAGCAGATGACAGGAGGTCCTTGTTGCATTGAGGGGTCAGGGATGATCTCTGGGATAAACTCGTGTTTCAGAAGGTGCCACATTGTGCCTCAAGGCAGAAATTAGAAATCCAATGACTGGATTCCTTTACTCCTTTTAATATCCTCACAGGTTCTTGTGGTGGTTTGATTTACTGCCTTTGTCAGCAGCACCATCTGAAATGCATAAAGAATTCCTTCATTCCTGAGGTTAGTAGGTAGTTTGAGATATGTAAAAACTTAATCATGATTCAAATTATTTTCATTATTTCCTGAGTTATTGAAAACTGCTTAGGGTCTTTTATATGTCAGATATTTAGACACATGCTCTTGATTATATTATTAGCAGCTGATATATGGAAGATAAAATTGAGTGTTGAAACAGTCTGTTTTTCCCTTTTTTACATTTATTCCTCATTAGGATATTTGTGTTAAATAAAACACTTTATGTTTCATGGGGATATTGACATCAGTCTAAAACACAACTCAGAGCTACTTTGTCAACAGTTATGCAACCTGGCTGGAGAGAAGAATTGGGTATATTAAACAGATAATAAGGAAATATTGATAAGAAACACGAAGTTGTTCTGTTCAGAGTTTGCTGTGTCCCCAGTGACACATGAATTATATTTTAAAATCCTAAAATCAATTTATTATGAGTCACATTGATTTTTTGGATAAGAAATACTTGTAACCATCCCAGGCTGGGTAGGTTCATTGTTGCTTCTTGGCAGACTGGTAAAGGAATCTTGGGGCCCCGGTGGATTTTACAGATCTTAAATAGTAAACAAAGGAAACCAGCCAGCAGGAAACAGCAACTTGAGCCCCAGCACTGCCCTTTTATCCCTTCCCATCTAGACCCAGGTATGCGCATTTACACATGCCCACACCTCTGCTCCCTTGTCACAACCCCCCCAAAATCATGGGAGGTGTTGATGCTGCAGGTGTCAGCCCTAGAGGCTAATGGTGGAGGGTGTAAAAAAGCCTGATTTTTTTACCCCACAATTGTCATGCCTTCTTTTAGGAGACTCAAAAATTTGTATTGCAAAGACAGCAGAAATATGTTCTGATGAATCAGTAACAGCTTCTCCTGCCTCCCTTTCAGTTAAGAAGTTGCAAAAACAAGTTATTTAAAAAACATAACTCTGAGGTGTTCATTCACCTCTATTTAATTCATTCAAAAACATTACAAAAATCATGACCTCAGGGCTAGCCAGTGTGACTATATATCTTGATCTTTCCCACTATGATCCTTTGACTAAAGAAAATAAATGGTTTTAGGGAAAGAGAGAACTGTCAGGTTTTTCTGCCCTCCCCCCAGTGATGGACCTCTGCAGGCCTACAGGCATGCCTAATGGTGGGCATCTGGAGTGGGGTGTGGGCCTGCATGAAAGGGCACACCTGAGCCAGAGACTGGGCTTATAAGCAGAGGAAGAGCAGCAGCAGCAGCAGCAGCAGCAGAGACAGAGGAGAGGCAGAGGACCTTCCATTTGGGGTGCAGCAGAGAGGCCACGAGACGCAGCCAGAGAGCCCCAAGAGAGTAAAAGTTCACAGGGGGCTGGGAGGCCTGCCAGCCTCCCGGCCCCTGCCCTCCCCCAGCCCCCTTGCCTGCCCTGGTTGTCTCCCTATAAGAGATCATTAAGTCTGCAAAGCCACCGATGGCCCCAGAACTCCTTCCTTTTGACCCGTCTGCACAGCTCTATAGAGAACCTGTGCTCCCTGATACCATCCTGTCTTTACAATGGTCCAGTGCGCTGGTTATAAAATAAATTGCCAAGAGTCAAAAGCAGAACTGTGAATGGCATAGTGGAACACAATTTCTCTTCATTACCATACATTTACATCTCCTTTTCAGTTTCCATGTTCAGGAAGTTAAACTATTGTCCTAATTTGTAAAGGCAAACATTGTACTATTGTGGGACAAGCCCAAGGGGAACTTTCAGGGCCCTGGCTTTGCTTCCAGTGTCTAGTGTGGTCTTGGCTAAGTCCTTTCATTGCTTTGAGCCTCACTTTTTTTTTCATCTGGATAAAGGGATTTTTGACAGATCATGTGATTTTTGACAGATGTAGAAGTGCCTTTATTTTTTTGCGTTCTCCTCCAGTGTATCTGGTTCTGCCCTCTTTTCTGAGTCAAAAGCAGAGGTGACCCACTCCTTACCCACATCTAACCCTTCTACCTGTGACCTGGATCCTACTGACTTCTCTTTGAGCTGATAGCGGTACACTCAGGCAGAAATTGGTACATCTCTCACTTCTCTATTTCACTCAGTTCCCACACCCTGCCATAGCAAATTCCCATTAATTCTGTCTCCTAAGTGACTGCCGAATTCACTTTCCTTCCCATCCCGCCTTCCTGATGCCAGTGTCATCTCTTCTTGAACTATTGCAAGACCCCCTTTACTGTCTCCTTTCTTGCAGTATCTCCCAGTCCCAGTCATTCTCTATGCCATTTTCAGAGATATGTTTTTAAAACACAAAGTTGATTACTTTATTGAGCAGCAGTACCAAATGGATACAGGTTTCCCTCACTATCCAAACATAGAGCATTCCTTTGATACCTTTCATAACTTGAAATGGTATAAAGGGAAAAAGTAAGTACTACTACTTACTTTTATCTTGGTTTTGCTTTCTGCAGTTACCCTCTCCATCACCCTTGGAAAATGTCACGTATAACAAGATATTTTGAGAGAGACCACATTGATCTGACTTTTATTACAGTATTTAATATAGCATGTTGTTGCAATTATTCTATTTATTATCAGTTGTTTTTAATCTCTTACTTTGATAATTTATAAATTAATCATAGGTATGATTAGGAAAAAGCAGTCTGTATGGGGTTTGGTAACATCTATCATTGCAGGCATCCACTAGGGTTCTTGAAATGTATCCCTCTATCAGGGGGAACTCCTATTTATGGAAAAATTCTTGAGCATTCCCAGCCCCCCAAAATAGCCTAGCAGATAATACCAAATGGCACATAAAACCTAAAATAACACTAACATCTAGTGAAAGTGGATAGCTGCACAGACACAACAGACACAGCCTCCTTCCTCTGGAGGGAGCCGGGGGGGTGCGGCTCTCCTTGTTGGGGGTGCCACTGCCTCTGGGACAGCTCAAGGGAAACAACACTGACCTCTCGCTTTTCTCCTTTTGTCACAAAAATGAAAATCCTCTTTGCATGTCTTGTCGTTAATAGGTATCAATGTCTGTCTTTTGGTAAAAGGAAATGATACTATGTGAACTTGAGAAAAGTGGTGGGGGGCACATGTATTTATCTTGTGAAAAGGTGTTATGTTGTTTGTTATTTTTAATTTATATATTTTTTACATTGTTGTTCATTCTCCTGTCAGGTGTAATCTCCATAAAATTACCACCACTAAGACACCAAGACACCCATGAGCTGTCACCATAATCTCTTGTGCTCTTCCCTCCCTTGTTTGTTGGATTTTTTTTTAAAGATTTATTTATTTATGAATACAAGAGCTGGAGTGTAGGCCAGAGGTGTTGGGGGGTCTGGATTCACCAGAGACAGAGCGGGGAGCAGAACAGGCAGATCTACTGAAGTACACTGCTGAGGGGAGCAGCAGGTGAGACAGGAGAGGTCTGCTGCGCCATGAGGGTAGCTCCCTGGCCAGGGATCAAACTCATGCTGTAGTGACTGTGGATAGCTTCAGAGGCTGAGACTTAACCCCTTGCGCCACCATGGAGGCCCCCTTCCCTTGTTTTGATGAGACAATCAGTTGAATAAGGCAATACAGTCCCATTTAAATGAAAACTTTGTGTTGACTACTTCATTGATCTGGGATGAAATGACTTTCTGTTGCATGGTCTTTGAGACTGAGAGTATTTTGGCCTTAAATTGCTTTCCTGTAACTTCACTTTCTGCCACCTCTTCTCCTGCTCTGTGTATCCTTCACATCCCATCCACACTGAACTCTTCTTAAGCTTAATGTGTGGTGCACTTTCTCCTGTCTTTCTAAGATTTTGTGTAGCAGGTCTTGCTCTGGAATTCTCTGTGCTTGGCCTCCCCTGTCTGTGGGATGACCAGTCACCCCCAATTCTTCATGCAGACATCATCTCATTTGGGAGAATTCTCACGGGTTGATTTCTTCTTGTTTATAATTCTACTGCCTTTTGCTGATGGTATTATATTGTGTTTGTTAATGTCTGTCTTCCTCATAAGATCATGAGCTACTTTAGGGCAGGAAATCATCTTATTCATCTTTTATTCCCTATGACCTATCATAGTATATAGTATATGTAGCATATATGCCACGCACAGCACATATACTTATACTACATGTGCTATAAATAGTATCATATACTATGATATATATGATATGGTATACTATATGTGATAGATGATGTATATACTATGATACAAATAGTATATATATTATATGTGCCACATATATGGTATATATATAATGTATACATAGTATATACACATATAATATACATATAATGTATACTGTATGTATACATTAATGTATAATGTACATATAATGTATACTGTATGTATACATTAATGTATAATGTATATAAATGTATACAATGTATAATGTATATAATGTATAATATATATAATGTATACATAGTATATAGCACATTCTAGTTCAATCACTGTTTAAATGAACCAATGACTAAAATAAATGTGTGAATATACGTGCATACCTATATGAGGAAAGTGGTTACTACAATGTTTCTCATCTCAATGGCATTGTCAGTAACAGGAAACAAGAAACTTGGAAGTTACGACTAGTTGATCTTTCAGGTAGGGCTTTGATATCTGCAGGTGGATTTTGAGTTGATGATGAGGGAATCTTGGGACTAGATCTTTGGAGTCCTCTTTAAACTATAAGAATTGATGACTTTATTTTGACTTAATCACTTCAAACCCAAGGATTGGAACACTTTTCTTGTAACACTTTCACCTACTGGCTGAGAAACAAAGGTAGTTTGCACAGCATAACCTGTCACAGTCTCTTTTTTTATTTCTCTGAATTCTACTTTGTTCCTCAATGACAAATCATTAGACTTATTCCCAAATGAATTGGCTGTCAGATACTCATCATTAAGGCTAGTGAAATGTCTTGGTTTCAGCTGAGCGAGGCCAACATGATGCTATCTATCATGACAGGCTTGTGATGTGTTCAGAGCAACAAAGAACATCTTTCGGGACTACAGTTTACCTCAAGTGTAGGCAGTTACTGTAGTCAGTGAGTAGGAACCAATATGTGAAACTGAGCGATGGGAACATTAATGCTTCATTTAATGCAAAAGCATCAATGACTAGGGGGTTTTTTGGGGGGGAGGGAGGTTTTTATTTCCAAATATGGAAAGTTGATTTTGTAATCAATTTGCAGACATAGCCATTTTCAGGGATGTGAATAATAAAAAGAACTAAAAGCTTTACAAGATCTCTTTTCGGTATCTGCTTGCCTCATAGTCTTGCTTCCTTTTCAGTTAAGCCCTTTAATACCTATGTCATATCCATTATCATCCTGAAAAGAAAAATTATTCAGGCACCTTAAGCAATGTTTCAATGATGTGCAATCCGTTAGAATTCAGAAAAAGCCAGCACTTTCCAAAGAAAAATGTGACACTCTCTTTAACATATCCTTTCTCTCCTTTTTTCTCACTTGAGGTAAAATCTCAGCTTCTCCTGGAGTTTCTTCTTTTATATATTGTCATAAGGTGATTTTTTTTTTTTGATAATAACCTGCCACTACCTAAAAACATCTGCTTGATTGGCTGAAAGAAGCATTAGTTTTAGACATAAATTATTATTAGTTCATTTCCCCTGTTTTTGTTTGTTCTGAGTTAATGCTTAATGTGCACATCTTTCCACTAAGATCATGGTGTCCCTTTTCAGTTCTTACACTGCCTCTCTCTCTGCAGCATTGGGTTCTGCTGCCCACTTTCTTCTCCATGACGCCTGCATTCTGTTGTCTTCTGGTTATCTGCCCTGCCTCTGGCTACTCCTTTCTTTCAGCTTCTCCTGCAAGGCATTATAGTTAGTGGATAGAGTTCAAGTCTTAGAATCTAACAGATCTGAACCCAATGCTTCCCATTTATTAAATGAGTAACTTTGGACAAGTTAACCTTTCTGAGCCCTAGAGTTTTTTGTTTGTTTTGGTAAAATGGGCTTGTGTGAGGAGCAAATGATATAAACCAAGGACCCAGGGTAAGCTGGATTTTGATTTTCACCTCTGCTTCTGGCTCATCCTATGACCCCTGAGTTGAAAACTGCTGTGTAATGCTCTGCAAAGGATCCTTCACAGCTCCAAGGCGAGTTAGCTAGTGGAAAATGTGATGAAGCAGCACAGCTCTCCTCCCCCCGCTCCCCAACAAGTGTTTGGTATAGAGATAGATTAGTGGAATATTCTTAAGGAGCTGGGAAAAATCCTACCAGATTGACACCTCAGTCATAATTGACGGTTTAATCTCACCAGTGTCTATTAACTGCTGCATTCTTAGGTCCATGGATTCTCTATAGTTGTTAGAAATAGCCTCTTTTTGAGGAAACAAGATTCTGGCTCAGGAGGGGAGAAGAGGGGCACTGGACATAAAATCAGATGGAAATCAACTGACGTTAGCAGTGGTTTATTCTAAGCAGTCAGTGAGATGGGAGAGCCAGGCAGTGGGAAATACAGAGTGGGTCATGTGTGGGGTTATCAGGGAAGGTTCTTGTCAGTGAGGGGAGGGATAGAGATATGAAAATGGGATCCTAGTGGGTAGGGTGCCAGAATCAAACCTTGGAGGATGGGCTGGGATAAGCAAGGCCTGGCCTTGAGTTGGGGCTCCTTGATGGTCCAGACCGAGTGACTGACCAGAATTGAGAATCTGGATCCTCTGGACTGAGGCAGCACAGGGCTAGGTAGTAAGGGCTGTGAACAATCGACTAGACACTTCTCAAAACCTGCCCTGGGCCAGGCTCACTGTGGAGGCACCTGCAGCAGAACATGGAATCTGGAATATGAATTAATTCTAAACCTCACCAAGTGGGGCTGCAGGCTCAAGCAGGGGCTGTTGGTGCAGGTTGCCACCATTCTGTTGCCATTCCATGAGAATTGAGATAGATCAGGGCTAGAAGACCTGTAGTGGGAGAGTCAGGGGAAATGCAACTAACAGATACATAGATTGCTTATGGCCATTAGAAAAACACACAGGGGAAGTATGGGACTCTGAGAACTCTGAAAACCTCTTTCCTTTTTGCACCAACTGTACATATGCTGGAAAGCCCCTTGCCAGCACAAACACCTTAGAGATACCTTTCTTCCTGGTGTTCATGACTCCTAAGAGCAGCTAGGGATGTATTTTGAAAATTGTTTTCTGACTCCGCTGTGCTCCTTGGGGCTGTCTTATTTTTTGTATTCCTTAATACAGATTCACTGGGCATAGATAGTTCTATAGGGAATAATCTACAAGATCAATGTCGAGTTGTCATTTTTCCTACTGGCAGTAACAGGGTCTAAGACCTGCAAATGCTTTTGTGTCTAATGTTCAAAAAAAGGGTTTTGGAACCACCACTTAGTAAAGGGTAAAGATGTTTTTAAAATGTTTACTTTTCTATCAGCTCTTAACCTCTTTATTAAATTCTTTTTTTGCTGATGGTAATCAATTTGTCTGTTAGAATTTAGACCATTTTTCCATAAGATCTTTGGAGTTGGAATACAGAGACAAATTAGTGTCGTGGGGTACAAAGCCCAGAACAAACTATTCCTTATTAATGGCAAGGATTTATGGGGGAACAACAGCAAAACTGACTCGTTGATGCTGCTTTTACTACCCTGTTTAGGAAACGCTGGAGATGAATTACTCAGTCTTTTCAGTGTAGGTAGAGAAGTAAGAGAGTGAATAAAATATAACTCAGGAAAAGTGGAAGACAAAATTGTGACCATGGTATTGATAAATGAAGTATAATTCAATGAACTTAATTTGAAGACTTTAATAGCATTTTTTCTTTTTTACAGGTTCTAGGGCAGTTTTATGTTTTAGCTTGCTTGAATTTCACTTTGTTTTTGGCATGCTGACATCGGCTTAAAACTGTAAACGACTCCGTGACAGATTCTGTTACTTTGCTTTACAATTGCTTGAAATCTGGAGCTGTGGCCACAAGGGAGTCCACTAGTCTGTTCAAAAACATCAGGGAACTCACATCCAGGATTTTATATTCTACACACATCAAAAGATGCTATATTTGGAAAAATGAAGCAGCGTATAAAATTTTTCCAATGCAGTAATAACTGCTGGCTCTGGTCAAAGTGCACAGACTCCAGCTGGTCATTCATTCCTCATAAATGCCATACACAGAGCACTCTTACTACAGAGAGATGTTTTCCTGTGGCATGTTTTTGGTGAGTGATGTGGTGTGAATTGGTTTTTATGGGATACTTTTGAGATGATTAGTGTTTTAAGCATTAGCTGAGTCATTTCTTACAATCCACTTGGAACTCTATCTGAAGGCAGCAACTGAAGTGTCAATTTGAATCTATGTCCCCTAGACCTTGCGACTGCATACCTAATGTAAAAGAGTGGCCATAAATGTCGACTTTAAAATTAGAGCTCACCTGTGATGAGATTTAGCGTTCTCACAGGGCTCCTGTGAAATTTTGCACCCTTTTCTACAATGATCTTGATGGCTAAGCTTGGGCAAAGTGTTTGACAAAATGACCTAGCACCTAGCATTCAGCAGGTGCACTGAAAGCTTGGCCTCCCAGATTAATAGGTACCCTGGGAAACATGAAATGGATGGTGGAAAAGAACTGATTTTCCTATCTTTCCATTTTCCTACCTTTCCTCGCTGAAACATCAGCGAGGTCATGGAAGTATTTTACACAGCCTTCTCCTTGCTCCTGAGGACCCCCCAGTGTTAGCCTGATCTCATGCAACTGCCTTCTGATGTTGGCCTTTATCCCACAAATCCCTTTCTTTGTGTCTATAGGATGGGCTGTGTGGTCCACTTTGGACTGTCTGCTCTTTTTATCTCTTTCCATCACTTTCCTCAATATTTAAAGACACCTGCTCTATGAGACAATTACCTCTTTTTGAGTCCTTAGGGTTTATTAAGACTTCTCAATTCTTCTCTTTCCATTCTGTGGTCAATGATATAGTATCCCTGAGTTTGCTCCTTTAATTTTACTGCTTTGTGAGCAAGGCTATAATGAAATACAGTGGTGGAAAAGAACTGATTTTCCTACATTTCCATTCTGGGACAGTTATTGATACTGTCTCCCTTTGCTGAAGAAAAAGGAAGAATCAGATTTGAACAGAAAAATAAAAAGGTTAATAACTTGACATTCTGAAACGCTGTTCATTTGAATGTGTGGGTGTACTGGGCTTGTTTTAACTTTTGTACTATGTTGTTCCTGCATATCAGTACAACCTTTACTCCTCTTGCACAAGCTTTGGTTCAGGTGTGAGAGTAAGAGAGTAGTTGTATAGGAGATAGTGAGTGAATAACAGCTTGGTCTTTGTACATTTTCTGCAGACTATTCAGACTGGTTCAGATAACATGTATTACCCCAGAGGGCACTTAAGCTTTGAGAAGCTAAATAACAGTTATAACCTGAAAAAATTGGAGGTCCCTTGTCTTAACTCCACGTTTTTAGTTATTTCACCTCGCTGCTGCACTTATTTCATTCACTTGATCCCTAGCCATCAAAATAGATACGTGCACACACAGAGATTCGGAATCTAGCGTTTTAGAAAAGAGCGCTGACTGTAAAGTCAGTCATGCTTAGGTGTAAATTTTACTCAAGACTAACTAGTGAAAGACTTAATTCATCCCACTAAGCCACTTTTTTAAATCTTTAAATTGAAGATAAGAGTACCTAACTCACAGAGCTGTCAAAACTTATCAACTATGGATGTAAAATGTTTAACCAGTTTTCTAGTACCTGGAATATACCCCATAACATGACTGTCTGTTTGTCCAATAAGATGTCTAGCTATAGCTTCATCCATGGATACCAGGCATTGAGCTAGGTCAAGGAGTTAATGTAGTTACTTCTTTGCCAAGTAGGAGAGCTTCCTACTTCTTATTATATCTCTTACATAGTTTCTTGTGACTTTATTTTGGTTATATAGTACGGTTTAGATACATATTGTTTAGGGTAAGGATGGATTGTTATAACAAAGAGAAGAATCAGATTTGAGCAGAAATACTTTGGTGACTTAAAGAGAGAAGTTTATTTCCTTTTCATGTAAAAGTCCAAGGCAAGCATCCGAACTTGGTGGGTGACCTCACAGATGATTCAGGGATAGAGCTTCCTTCTTGAGTTGCTGCTCTGACATTTACTAGAACATTGTTGTAGTTGGTGGAAAGGGGAGGAGAGTATAAGGAGGCACATTTGGACCCTGAGGTCACAGATGCCACTTCCACTGACATTTTATTGGTAGCAACTTAGCCACAACACCACCTCTAATTGCACAAGAAGAGAAGACTAAGGGACTAAGGCATCTAGACAGTTTGTGCCAGATATGGTTCTGTTGCTACAGAAGAAGGGAAGGATGGGTTTTGATGGACAACTTGCAGACTTGGCCTTAGAGCTTATTCTAGAATGCCAACACTGATGAGTTTTGTGGAATGGTAGAAAGTTAGTCAGGAGCTTGGTTTCTCACCATAGTTCATTCAGAGACTTGCATTATGACCTTGGCTGACTCGACTAACCCCTTGTGCCTTGGTTTCCTTAGTGTGAAGGAAGACCTGGGACTGCTGAGCTCCAAGATTCCTTCCAGTGACATGAAGTCACCTCTGACCACTTTATCTCGAGGATTCTCTTTCTCCTCCAAAAATATCTCTTCATTGTGTATCTCCAGATGCACGACTCATCCAGCTTTGTTCTGGACTTATATTTCATTGCATGAAGCTGTAAAGGAACAAGTCTTAGCTTTCTGCCCCTCACAGCACTTTGCAGGTTTCAGAAGGTCAAAAAATATTTATGAGTTGGCTGCTAGGTTGGTTGATAAATGTGAACCACTTAGAGCTCAGAATCAGAAACTATGGATGTGAATCAGAAACTATAGATGTGAAATACTGCAGAGTGATTTTCTTTGGGAATGAAGCAAAGCTGAGAGAATAACCTCTAAGATCTTTTCTGTGCCTACATTTTATGATTCTGTGACTCAGCAGCTCTTAAGTTGGGAGAAATTCCATCTGAGCTTCCTCTAGTGACATTCCTTCTGAAAGTTTTATCTTCTTGTGGATAAAAGTTCCATCTCCTCCAATGGTTTCTGCAAGGTCAGTCTAATACATATGAAGTTTTAAATGACAGTATTCTTACCTCTATGAACAGAGCTATATTTTAAAATCCTTTAGTATTTCAGGCCAGGGTGTGAGTACTTAGAGGATTTTAAAATGCAGGGCTAGATAGTTTGCTGAGCATTTGGATCACATTTTGTACATTTAAATCTTTAAACAAATCCCTCAGAGATTCAATTTAAAAGCAGTATATTAAGCTTGTATCCTATAATATTCTGAGACCCTGTTTTGAAGTCAGCTCCCATTAAGTTTGTTACTGGTAGGCAGTGATGAGTGCCGAACGGTGTATAGCAGTGCTTCTCCAAACCTCCCTGAGCATTTGAATCACCCGAGATCTGCTGAAAGGGAGGAAATGGAGATAATGATTCAGCAGGTGCCTTGTGAAGCCTGAGATCCTGCATTTCTGACAAGCTCCCAGGTGATGTCTGGATGCTTGCCTGCGATTCAGCTTTGAAAGGATGTACTTGTTCCTACTTCCTATTAACATGACATTTTAAAGATGCTCTGCTAGTGGTTAATGGCATATGAGGTCATTATGTTGCTCATATTAAAATAATCTGCATATATGATTCCTTTAAAATGATAAGATCCTGAGACCAACAAAAGCCCCATTATTTTCACCTCACTTTCTCCATTGAGTCTCAAACACTTTTTACTTAGCACTTCCCAGATCAAAACTCTGTCAATTGAGTGACTGAAAATTTAACTGAATATTTGTTGTGTTCCAGGTAGTAAGTAAAGGTTATATATACATTTGTTTGACATCGGACATATTTTATTGCTCTTTCTACCAAAATTTAACATGTAAAAGGCAACATGACCCTATGGAAGACAGAAACCTTTTTCTTAGTGCTTTCTTTTCCTCTCTGCAGCAGAGACCATTGATTAGCACATGGCTTGAGTATTCCTCTGGACTCTGGGAGCCACTGCAGCCATTTCGATTGGAGTCCCACAGGCTTACATTGCTTTTCCACTGAGCTGTGGCAGCATTGTCTGTGCCTTTCTTAAAATCCAAGGCCAAGGGAGAGAGTCCCTCCAATTGTCCATGAGTTAGGACAGTTGGAAAATAATAATGGCTGAGTTTGTCACCCTAGACCAAATCCAAATGAGACAAAAGGACTTAAGTGGTGAGACATGAAAAATTATCATTTAGTCTAAATTTTCAAAATGTGGTATTTTATGCTCAAACCATTACAAATTCTATGTAACTTTACAGGCCTTAGTAGATTTATTAGAAGCGACGGTTCCATGTATTTACTTTAGGAAAAAGAAAGCATGTCCTTGGAAGTTAATGTAGTTGGGAAGCCATATAGGTGTATCTTGGTAGGTAGCTAACTCTTCATTGATTATTTCAAGTGGACTCTAAAGCCTTCTTATCACTCATGGGCCAATGTATAAACTGAAGGGAGTGGAAAGTGGCTTTATTAATGTTGTAGAATCTCTGTGCCACCAGTCTCCACATGAATGGGACATGGTTTATGTGATATTCACCCCAGACTGGCTTAGTTCCAGCTGGTACTTCACTGATAGAGTCACAACTTGGCTTTGTTGTCCCTTCCATGCTAGACTTGACTGTGAACTCTGAGGCCACAGGTCAGGGTTTGATTCCTGATTCCAGCATTTACAGAGTATTTTGCTATTTGTGTGTCTTGGCTTCATTTCCTGTAAAATGGGGATAGCAGGAGAAACAATCTTGAAAGTATCTCAAATACTAAGTCTCAGCCTTAATTTCTCAGCATCCCCACTCCAAGAAGCTAAATCATTTTGGTGCTCTAGGGTGCTAGCATTTGATAACATATTTGTACAGGCTATATGGCATGGACAAGTGAAAAAACATGACATAAAGACACATGCATGGCAGTCCTATTAGGGGATGTGGCAGATATGACCCACAACACAAGTAAATATTCTTTACTAACCAAAGTTTGGGAATCTTAGTTAAGACTCTGGCAATACTAGAGACAACAGAGCATGTTTCTGGACACAGGCACCACCCTCATAGCACCTACATTTAGTGGAAGGTGGGAGGGAGGATGGACAATCAGCCCTTTTTTTTAAAGGTTTATTTATTCATGCATACAATGTGGGGTGTAGGCCAGAGGCATGGGGTGGTGAGAGGGTTCACCAGAGACAGTGGGGAGCAGAACAGGCAGATTGACCGAAATACACTGCTGAAGGGAGCAGCCGGAGAAGCAGGAGAGGTCTGCTGCACCATGTGGGAAGCTCTCTGGCTGGGGATCGAACTCATGCTGCAGTGGCTCTGCATAGCTTCATAGTCCTGCACTTTAACCTGTTGCGCCACCAGGGAGGCCCCAGCATTTTTTAAAATAAAGTTTTATTGATTTACCATTGGTTTAGATTTACTAGTACGTTTACTAGTTTTCTTGGCAGAACAATGCATGACTTTGTAATTTTAGCTGTGTTGGGTGTTGTCTCAGCTGAGCTGTCAGCTGTCTTGGCCTGAACTAGTGGGGTATTATTTTGTGTGGACCTTCGAATGAGTTAACCCTCTCGTGAGAGTGGCAGTACGTTGTAGTCTCATGCTGTCAGCTTCCTGACCTGGTTCATCCCAGGGAGCTGCTGAGGAGGAGTGTTTGGCTAACTTGCTGTTTTCCAAAATAATCAACTAGTCCTAGAAATGGGTTTGGTTAATTTCACTCTCATCATTCAGTGCTGCTCTTTGAACTACACTATTCCCTGCTGAGCTGCACAGATTTTGCATCACTGAAGATCATTGGGAGGAGCAAAGGAATAAGCTGTATTGGATTTGATCACCTCCCCCCAATAGATCCTTGGATCCCATACCTGATCAGCTTTATAGGGCTGCCTGGTCAGCCATAGTTGCATTCCTGAAACCCATACTGTCTCACTTTATAGTATACAAAGAACAGTAAATAATACAATTAACCTCAATTAATGTCCTTCATTCCTATGTGTGACATAATGGCACATAATTATCATTATGAGGTGGAGGAACTTAATGCCAGACACTCTACCCAGCTCTTTTGCTTCCTCCCAAGTAGATGTGCCTTGTAATTAATAAGAATAGGTGGTTGCCAGGCCCTGAGGAGAGAAAGGGAGAATTTTGTTTAATAGTTACAGAATTTTGGTTTTTCAAGATGAACGCGTTCTGGAGATCTGTTGAACAACAATCTGAATATACTTAAAACTCTTGACCTGTAGATGTAAAATTGGTTAAGGTGGTACATTTTATGTGTTTCCCTCCCAACAATTAAGGAAAAAAAAAAAAGTGGGGAAAAAAAGACAAAAGAAAGAAAAAAACTCCAATACGAGGCAAGAACTGGCTAAACAACTGGGCTTTTCTTTCTCTGGTTGCTCAGCTCAGCAGCCCGTGCCTTACCCGAGCCCGCTGCCCTGGTACTGATGGCAGCTTCTGTGTCTGTGCCCAGTCTCCACATGTTCCTTCATCAGGTGCTCACTGTGGGAGAATCCAGTTACAAGGGTGATTTGTTTTCCATGGGTGGCAACCAGGTCCAATGGGGGGAGAGAGAGAGAGAGTGGAAGGCATGGATTTGAGTAGATTGAGTAACACTTTCAGGAATATGAATGTGACTAAAGCAGCCAAGAGCTCTATTCCCTGTGAGAAGGTACTCCTTGTCCCCTCCCCTTTCCTATTACTCCATCCGCACACTTAGATAGTGCCATACTAATGGAGTTTTCCTTGCCAGCTGGACGATAAAAGCACAGAAATGAAAGTCACCTGGAAAAAGCTCTCCTTTGAAGGCAACCATTAGAAGGTGAATGCCACGCTGTGGGACATGAGATGTGCACTATAGACAAATGACTGTAAGATCCAGGTTTAAGTCAGTTGTTTTGATTCTCCACATGAGAACTTCAATGAACACAAAAGCCTTTAGAAAAAATGCTTTTGGGTGAAATCAGTTACTCTCTAAGCCACAGGAACATTGAATCATAAAGGGGACCAACTAGGACTCAGGATTAGAATTCAGTAGTTGAGATTAAAAAAAAAAAAAACAAGTCTTGCTCCTTCCTGAACTGTAGCTGAAGCACCTGTATCATTAGCAGGGGGAGCTCACAGCATGGAGCCCTCATGTCACTAATCACTGACTTAGAAAATCCTCAGAGGGAAGCGAGTTCTCTCCCCAAGTTTCCATTGTAGTAAAATTACTCCTTAACTAATACCTTTATTCGTTATTTGTGACAGCCATCTTTGCCAGGATGGAGCCTTGTGAAATTCATTCCCTGTGACACGATAAGTTCTGTGAAGGCAAGACCAGGTCTTGCTCGTCATCCGTGTCCATCCTCCATCCAGTGCCTGGTTGTAGAGGAAGCTTAATACTCTCGTGAATTTAATCTGCACAGATAATTTACTTAGGTTTACCAAGTTCAAAACAATTGCCCTTCTGGGTCTACCTCTTTGCTTCTACTTTGTAACTTAAAATAGATGCTATTTTTGGTTCTGAAACTGTCATACATAAAACTTACTGCTGACACAGACAGGGTGAGAGGCTTTTTGAAAAAAAAAAGTGAAATGTGAGTATCTGTGATTATGGCATTTTTTTATAGTTCAGAAACAAGTATATCTGTAGCAGTGAAAGATTGCCTTTTCTCTATGGCAGTTTTCTTTGGTTTTGCTAAAGTTTCTCATCTGAGGTGGAATGCTATTTTGATCAAAAGTCCAATGGGTTGATTTTTTCCATCTCTGAAGTAAAAGGTTAATTATGGGCATGAAGTGTTTCCAAGTTACATTTGAATGGCCTTCTCTCTTCTCACTTGATGTCAGTCACTGAAAAAGACTCATTTCCTCTGCTTTCCCTTCTCTCTCTTTTGTATATCATCTCTCGCTCATGTTTCTCCTCTTGTTCAAACTCTCATATTCTTTTTGTATTCCTTCAGTTCTTTTCATTTCCAGCAACATTTTTTTTTGTGATTTGTTGTTGTTCCTTTCAAAACAATTGCCCTTCTCTTGGAACAAGTGCCAAGTTCTCTCTGGAAGCAGACAAGCATTACGTGCTGACTGCCGAGGTGAACATTCCAATCATCTGAAGGGCAGGAGAAAGCGGCCCTGGTCAGTAGTATAGGACTAGCTTTTATTATCACCACAAAAACTCAGTTTTCCTTTTAGTAGTTTCTAATTCATTTTGGGCAAGCAAGCTTTTTGAAAAGCGCGCCATACATCAGAACCGCAAGCCATTATTCCTGCTTCATCTGTGACTGAGTCCTTAGCCACTTCATGGAGCTTGATGTCTTTATATGTTTAGAATGTAAGAAGTATTCGTTAGCAAAGCTCATAGCAGATGATACATGGCAAATGACAAGGTAAAAGGTGCTGCTGCCTTCAAGGAGGGAGCCTTGTGTTATTCCTATTGTGAGCTTTTATGTCTTAAGTTCCAGATAGTCCAGTGCCACCTCCACCTCTCCTGTGAGGCGTCTCTTGGGAAACATGTTTATGTTCATACTCAGCTGACCAGGGTTCCTTTTTGCAGTAGTCTCCTGAAACTTATCTAGTTCCTTTAAAAGCTTCCTCTCCATTGCACTGAATACTGGACACACTTTCCTTTTCTCCATAGAGAATATTTCTAAACTCTGCCTCGCTTTGCTTCAGACCTGCTTGATTATCTGGTTTCCTTAGTTTCTGTCCTATTGTATCTACCCAGGTTCTATTACTTTGCTTAGATTTTCTGGCTGGCTATTTGGGTTGCTTGCTTGGCCTTTCAACTTCATGAGTCCCTTAGTTCCTTTTTTCCTGTTTCTATGCAGTGTGACTTTCACCCCTCACACAAGCTCCTAATTACTGCAGCTCATGCCAGCCTAGTCTGTGGCCTAAGGTCGTATCCTACTTGTGAGAGCAGAGAAGTCAAACTCTACTATTAATTTTGGAATGCAAATATCTCATTTGAAAAGTGTGTGCAGTTAGTGGAGGAGAGCAAGGCCCTGGAGACAGACTCCCTGGGTTCAAATCCCAGGTCTGCCACTTACAAGCTGTGTGATCCTGGGCAAGCTAATTGCCCTCTCTTGCCTGGTTCTCTCATTTGCACAACAGAGATAGTGACTGCTTCTGTCTTACAGGGTCCATGTGAGCAGTAAACAAGTTAGTCCATATAATAGGGTTGTCATATTAGTCTGCCATATGGTAAGCCCAATATAGAATTAACTATTACTAGGAAATTGAAGTCCACATTCATTGAAGTGTGGCTTTGTAAGAAAGAAGAGAGATGCATTAGATCATACATAAATTATCTGTGCACAAAATGGAGCAGAAAAGGACACAAGGGACCACGGAGTGGATCACGGGTGAATTGGTGGTGGGTTACCCAAGGGGAATACAAAATGTAAAAGTTATATCTTGTATTCCCCTTGGGTAACCCACCACCAATTCACCCGTGATTGTTATTTATATTAACAATAAAATATATATTAAAAAGAAAAAAAATTATCTGTGCAGATTAAATTCACCAGAGTATTAAGCTTCCTCTACAACCAGGCACTGGATGGAGGACGGACACAGATGATGAGCAAGACCTGGTCTTGCCTTCACAGAACTTATCATGTCACAGGGAATGAATTTCACAAGGCTCCATCCTGGCAAAGATGGCTGTCACAAATAATGAATAAAGGTATTAGTTAAGGAGTAATTTTACTGCGATGAAACTTGGGGAGAGAACTCGCTTCCCTCTGAGGATTTTCTAAGTCAGTGATTAGTGACATGAGGGCTCCATGCTGTGAGCTCCCCCTGCTAATGATACAGGTGCTTCAGCTACAGTTCAGGAAGGAGCAAGACTTGTTTTTTTTTTTAAATCTCAACTACTGAATTCTAATCCTGAATCCTAGTTGGAAAGCCTGCATTGCCTTATGTGCATGGGCCATTCGCAGACAGGAAGGGCATGATATTGAAGCAGCTGTAGAAAGGCAGGCCTGCCTATGGTTCCTGAAAGGAGAGTGGAGGGGATAGAGTCCCCTATAGCACATGTGGCCTGAGCCTGAGTCTACGGGACCAACTCTGTTGCAGCCGGTACCATATAGTGACTGGTGGTGTCCCTGGATTTTATTGGGATTCTGTTTGTGAATTTGTTGGGGTTTTATCATCATCTAAAGGAGCTATCACAACTAGGGGTTGTGTTTAAGTATAATAAAGATTTTATAATTTGTTAGCACTAAAGTGCCATAAGAAATTTTATCTTGTAAGAGATATCTGTCCATCTGTTTCTCAAACTTGAGAAAGACTAGACCACTCTGTGGTTCCCAAATACCAGCTCATGAATTATGCTAATCAGGTTTAGAAAAATTGCTTGGGGAACTTGTTAGAAACACACACCCTTGGACTGGGTCACAAGGGCTGCTGAGCTCGGCCTGTGGTTCTGAGTGTTTGCTGAATTGCTCAGGTGATTCTGCTAAGCAACAGATTTGGTCATTTTGGAGTCGATGTTTCAATGTTCTTTATAGTCCTGGGATCTTAGGATTCAGTGTCTTCATCTTCAAAATTGAGATAATGGTACTTGTCCTTTTCTTACTGCACAGTTCTGTAGTAAGAACTAATGAGGCAATTTTCATAAATGTTCTTGGAAGAAATGTGTAATTTAAGTGTAATTTATTGAGGCCAGAACTGAACTCGATCATCTCAGGATGCGAATTGTTCCCTTGGAATAGGGGTGACTCAGGTCCTTGGAGAGCACCAGCAGGCTGCATTTTGCTGCCTGGGATCCAGTTTCTTAAATTGTTGGTCCTTCTCTGGAAGGAAGTCAAGCTCTATGAAGCCTGGTACATTACTGTGAGATTTACAGATCAGCCACTTGGTGTTTACAGAGGCAGGAAGACTGGGCAGGGAGGTCTGTGGTGAAAAAACCTATGTTTTTTTAAAAATAGAGCTGTAATTCATACATAACATTAGTTTAAGGTGTCCAACATAATGATATGATTTTTGTATAACTGCAAAATGATCACAATTTGTCTAGTTAATATACCCCACTGTACGGTTATAATAATTATTATTTTTTTTTGCAATGAGGGATTTTAAGATCTAGTCTCTTAGCAACTTTCAAATAGACATTACAGTATTATTAACTGTACCTATGCTATTGTATTTATCTCAGAGTACCAAAGTCCCACAAACTGGGTGGCTTAAAACAAGAGAAATTTACTATCTTACAGTTTGAGAGGCTGGAAGCTGAAATCAAGTTGCTGACAGGGTTTTTTCCTTCTTGAGGCTCTGAGGGAGAATCTGCTCCTTGCTTCTCTCCTAGCTTCTGGCATTGCAGGAAATCCTTAGTGTTCCTTAACTTACATCTCATCTCTGCCTCAACTGTCGTGTGGCCACTTTCTCCTTGTGTGTCCCTGTGTTCATACGGCATCCTTGTCTCTGTTCCTCTTCTAATAACACCACCAGTCGGAATGGATGAAGGGGCCATCCTACTCCAGTACAACTTCACTTTTTATTAGCTAACTATATCTGCTAGTACCCTATTTCCAATTAAGTGATATTTTGAGGCACTGGGGGTTAGGACATCAACCTGTATCTTTGGGGGACATAACTGAACCCATAGAATTGTAGGGAAACATCGTATGTTTTCTATTTCTGAGTGGATGCTTTTCCAGAAATTTATTTGAAATGTATAGGCATTACCCCTTAGAAACCAGATTCTGTGTCATGCTGAGGTCCCTGGAGCAGCCCATAATGACTGTGGTAGCTCACAATGTACCAGAAATAGAATTTATTCTAACAATTCGGTAGGATCTAACCGGTGCTGCAAAAGAAGTCTCAGTGGAAAAGATGTTCCAAATTTCAACTTGGGGTGCTGAGAACATATTTCTCCCCAGCATACATGTGTTTATTTCTCTCATCTCGATTTGTCTGTGCTTATTTACATTTTCTTTTTCCCTATTTTTGTTCTTGTTCCTTATTTTGCTTCTGACATTACTTTTTATGTTATTGTTATGCCTCAAGTGCCTTGTAGATAGAGTTGAGTGTGGGGAAGGGGAATGCTGTGGGCTCAAGTAGTCATTCCTGTTCCCCATTAAAATTTACTAGCTATAGGGCCTCCCTGGTGACGCAGAGGTTGAGCGCTGCGCTGTGGAGCTGTCAGCAGCAGCGACGCGAGTTCGACGCCCGGCCGGGGAGATTCCCACATGGCGTGGCAGACCTCTCCTGCCTCACCCGCTGCTCCCCTCAGCAGTATATTTCCATTGATCTGCCCTTTCTGCTCCTCACTCTGTCTCTGGTGAACCCTCTCACTACCCACGCCTCTGGCCTGTACCCCAGCTTGTATGCATAAATAATCTTAAAAAAAATAAAAAATAAAAAATAAATAAAATTTACTAGTTATAATCCCATTTTCTCAGCATCTTCTCTTCAACTCTAAGTTTTCCAGTACATGATTTTTTCTGTTGGGTGTGAGAAGTTCCAACAAATTCAATCAGATCCCAGAGTGTCTAGTAAAGGAGTTCTCAGAAATGAGAAGTAGGATATTTGGGGGAGTTTACATTGCATACCTTTTATATCACAGTGTTGAAATAAAGTTTTTTTGTGCTACTGCACCCCTCTCCTTCTGTCCCAGGATCCTAAATGACTCATTGTCATCTCTTTGAGGAAGGTAGTCCTTGGTTTTATCCTTTGGATGGCAAAACATTAATGGGAAAGAAAAAAATTTTACCATTAAAACACCTTTTATATCACTGAGTAGTATTCCATTGTGTATATATATCACATCTTCTTGATCCATTCATCTGTTTGGGGGCATGTAGGTTCTTCCCATATCTTAGCTATTGTAAATAGTGCTGCAGTAAACATAGGAGTGCAGGTTTCCTTTTGAATTAGTGTTTTTGTGTCCTTTGGGTAGATTCTTAGGAGTGGAATTGGTGGATCGTATGATGGTCCTTTTTTTTTTTTAAGTCTTTTGATGGTCCTCCACACAGCTTTCTTTAGTGATTGGACCTATTTACATTCCCATCAGCAGTGTAAGAGGGTTCATTTTTCACCACATCCTCACCAGCATTTGTTGTTTCTGATTTTTTTAATATGGGTCATTTGCAAAGGTGTGAGGTGGTGTCTCATTGAGGTTTTGATTCTCATTTCCCTGATTATAAGTGATGTTGAGCATTTTTTCATGAGCCTGTTGGCTATCTGTTTTTCCCCTGTGGAGAAGTGTCTTTTTAGCTCTTCTGTCCATTTTTTTAAATTGGGTTGTTTGCTTAGTTTTTGTTGATTTGAGTAAGCTGTTTGTAGATCTTTGATAACAGTCCCTTATCAGATGTATGGTGTGCAAATAGCTCCCATTCAGTAGAATGTGTCTTTATTTTGGTTGCTGCCTCTTTTGCTATACTGAAGCTTTTTAGTTTGATGTAGTCCCAGATGTTTATTTTCTTCATTGTTTTCCTTCTTTCTGGAGACATCTCAAGGATGTTTCTGAATGTGGCATCATAGATGAGGCTGAAAGGGATTATGCTAAGTGAAATAAGTCAGAAGGAGAAAGATAAATATCAGATGGTTTCACTTACATGTGGAATATAGAGAAACTGAACAAAGAGTCATGAAAAAAGACAAACCTTGCAAGCTGACCGTAGATCTGAGGTGAAAAGCAGGGAGGTATAGGAGAGGGGTCCAAGCAGGGGAGGGAAGAGCACAAGGGCTGATGGAGATGGATCAGGATGCTCTGGTGGTGGGAGAACTACGGGGACTACACCTGAGGGGAGAAATCAAATACTGTCCCCCAAATTAACAACTATGTAAGAACATAAATAAGTTCAAAAAAGTGATTTTCAAAACAGCATCAATTTTGCCAAGATTTTCAAGAACTGTTAAAATAAGCAATTGATTTAGCTCAATGATGATTCTGTGCTCTGGTTATTTTAAGCATGTAGCCCTAATTTTAACGAACCAGTGATTACATAATAAATAATTCCAATGTGCCTTTTGAAAAAAAGAAACCTTTTTTTGAAATCAGATGGTAGATAATGGTAAAGTGTTATCAACACAGTGTGTCCAGATATCAGAATAATCAAGTCTGAATAACTCAGTTAAATAGACTTTTCTTTTTTCCTTTATTAAAAGGGATTGTGTAGATCAGGTCCTCTGAGAAGCATAGTCCAGTTGTGATTATTTGTGCAGTTAGGGAGAGACACCTGGGAAGGACAAAGGGAAGGGAGCAGGAGTAGGAGTAGCTTTCAGACTGCAGTGTGGGTCTGACTTCTGTGAAGGGAGCAGTGGGAAGGAAGAAGAATGGATGGAGAAGGACTCAGATGACAGCTCAGTTCTGAGATGGACTGAGCCCAAGCTGCCACTAGAGGGTCCCCCTTTTCCCCTTTCTACAGGAATGTGCCTCCTGTGGCACCCTGAGGGCTCAGCCATTGCCTGGAGCAGTCCGGGGGAAACCTGGACACTGCACAACTGTGGTGGTAGATTCAGGAGTTGGGGGGCGGGTAACCTGTGTGTGCTTCCCCATAGCAGCAGAATAAAGCAGTAAATCTCCATAACTTCCATGGAGATGGAGATCTCTGGGGCCCATTAACTTAGAAGGTGAAAGTGACATTCTTACTTTCATAATTTCTACCCACATTTTTGTGTTTTGTCTAATCGTGGTTGTAGGCAATAGGCACAGTAGTATTCACAGTATGTCTTTCTCACCAATAAGCATTACAGATAATTTCATGTCACATTCATATCATATTTCATATTGCATTCATATCACATATGACATATGAGTGATTAACATCACAGTTAGCTTAATAGGTCATTTATGCTCATCACTATGTTGAAATTATGGCGATTAGACCCGCCACTAGATCTTATTTAATGAAAGTACAAAGGCACGTTTACTATTGTATCACAAATTAAAAATAAAATTGCTAATGGGATTTAAATATAATTCTTTAGAGCTCTGTGTACTTTCATTTTATGCATTCATTAACATTATCTCAAGAAAGGATCCATAGTCTATTTGACAGAGAGGCCCACTGTACAGAAACAGTTAACACTTCTCCTGCAGGTAGTATGCAGCGGGCCATGTTAATTGCACCAGTCTAATAGAGTGATCCTTTACCTGGTTCCAGAACAGTGCCTCTGTCCTCATGGGACTCTGTCATCATGGGAGATGATTCTCTAATCCAACAAGAATGTCCTCTGCATGTGGTGCTGGAGCTGCAGCGATGAGCAAGACACACAATGCCAGCCTCAGAGTTTAATAAGCTACAGGAAAGGCAGTCGTTAAGCAGAAAAAATTAAGGTTATGTTACTGTATGGTGTGTGATATTACAGACAGGAGAACAGTGGGACACTCTAGATGCCCAAAGAGAGGGAACTAGTGGGCAAGCAGATCTCCCTACAAAGGGCCCTCTCAGCTTGGCCTGAAGGTGAGTAGGGGTGGGTTAGAAGAGGAGGTGAGACAGGTTAGACGAAGCCTGAAGGAGGACTTGGCAAATTGTCAGCACTGAGATCTTGCAGCCCTTTGTAAATGGTGTGAAGAGACTTAGACTTTTTTCTCCAAGGACAGCAGGAAGCTTTGAAGGGATTTTAAGCAGGGAATAATATCTTTCTCTTTCTGTAACTTTAAAAAAACTTAATGCCACATTAACTTGTAGCACCATATATGATTTAGTGGCATAGGTTCACACCTCTTCAGATGTACGTCACCACACCAGACACCACCAGAGCACCCATAATCCTCTGCCATAGACAGTCGGGCCCCGTACCCTTATTTGAAACCCCTCCCCACTCCATCCCCATCCCTTCTGGTAGCCTCAATTTTTCAGTCAGATTTCTAGGTGTGTTTTGATTTGGCTTGTCTATTTCTTTGCTTTGTTTCTTCACATTTCACATATGAGTGAAGTCATCCAATGTTCCTTCTTTCATATTTCAGTTAGTATAACCCCCTCCAGTTCCATCCACATTGTCAGAAATGATAAGATTTCATCTATCATCTTCTTTACAGCTGAGTATTATTCCATCATGTATACATACACCATGTTTTCTTAATCTACCGCTCTGTCATTATTGTACTTATAGGTTGTCTCCATATCTTGGCTGTTGTAAATACTGCTGCAGTAAACATAGCAGTGCAGATATCTTTTCAAATTTGTTTTGCATTTTCTGAATAAATACCAAGGAATGAAAGTGCTGGATCATGTGGTAGATATGTTTTTAGTATTTTGAGGAGCCTCCATATTTTTCTCCATAGGGTATGAATCAATCTGTATTCCTACTGAAGTGTACAAGAGTTCCTGTTTTCCTCACCAACATTTGTTGGTGTTTCTGGTTTTATTAATATGGGCCATTCTCATGGGAGTGAGGTCAGATCACTTTAAAATTATTGTTTGGAAAATAATAGGGAAGCTCTTGTGGTAGGTACTAAGGTGAAAAATGATGGCAGTTTCCTATGATGTATGTGGCTGGTGTGAACAAAGTTGAGGAAGACTGTTGAACTTGTTTGATTTCTTTTTGGCTTTATATGAATGCCAGGATCTGGAATTTCAATTTCTTACTCTATCATAAACTAAATTTTTAGGAGAACTTTACTTAGAATAGGGTGTTCATAGTAGCTGTAGTTCTCTCTGAACTTGAAAAAATATTTCTCTACAGTGTTGGACCAGGGAGAAAGTGGATGTTGTTTGGTTAGGTTCTCTTAGTGAACATTTGTCACTTGCTGCTGCATCGACGGCCTTTAGAGTTCTGCATTAAGCAGAAAATAAACTTATCATTAATAATGTAGATAGTTATATTGCTAGTTAAACAAAAGATCCCTGGCTGCTTCTTCATAGGAAACTTGTGAATGGGTTCAAGGTTTGTTTGTTCCTAGGTAAAAACAAATTCGTTTTGGTTGATGGCTAATTCAGAGCCATGCATAGTTAGGCAACTCATAAAAGTATAGAAATGAGTCTCTGGGAGATACAGAATTTTATTGCTAGTGCTTAATTGATGCTCAGAGCTTTGGGATTTAATTATATCTACTGAAAAAAATACAATTCAATTTCTCTTCCTCCCTTTTAAGCATTACTGCAGTCTTTATTTTAATTCATAAATATATGAAGCTTTATAGATGTTTTCTGACACAATACTTGGTACTGATTAGATACTTAATAAATGTTGGATTCTTTTTCTAATTGAATGAAAACAAATGAAATAAAAAACCTAGCGATGGCTTTGCTTCTGGCTTCTATTTCTTACCTAGCAGTTGACCTTGTACACTTTATGATTACTCCAGAGGGGTAATAATTTAAGTTGGAATTTTTTTTAATAAAAAACCTGTTTTTAATGAAAATATTCTAGTCATCAGGGCAGGTTGACTTGAATGTAATGTTGGGACTTTGTTTCTGAAGCTATGTCACGGAGTATACTGACTGTTTTCTTCTATGTATTTTTTGGTTTCATGTCTTATATCCATGTCTTTTACCCATGATTTTTGTATACGGTGTGAAATGGTGGTCTAGCTACATTTTTTTTTTTTTTGCATGTGGCAGTCCAATTTTCCCAGCACCATATATTGAAGAGGCCTTCCTTGTTCCAGTAGATATTCTTCACTCCTTTATCATAAATTGTTTGTCCACATATGTGTGGTTTTATTTCTGGGCTCTCAATTCTATTCCATTGGTCTGTGAGTCTGTTTTTGTCAAGTACAATGCTGTTTTAATTATTATGGCTTTATAGTATAGTGCAAAGTCTGACATTATAATACCACCATTTGTTCCCTTTTCAGGCAGGAGAGCTTTGGCTATTTGGGGTCTTTTGTGTTTTGACATGAATTTCAGTAATATTTGTCTCATTTCTTTGAAAAAATACCATTGAAATGTATGTTTAGATTGCATTGTAGCTGTAAAGTGATTTGGATAGGATGGCCATTTTGACAGTGTTGATACTTTCAGTCCATGAATAGGGAATGTCTTTCCATTTCTTTGTGTCGTCTTTCTTTTAACAGTGTTTTCCTATGTCCTTTGCCTCCTTTGTTAGGTTTATTCCCAGGTATTTAATTTTGGGGTGAGATGGTAAATGGGATGACTTTCTTAATTTCTTCTTTTTCTACCTCACTGTTTGCATATAGAAAGGCAACTCATTTTTGTTTGCTAATTTTGTAGCCTGTCAGTTTGTTGAACTGGTTTATTGCCTTAATTAGTTGTTCTGTGGAGTCTTTAGGGTTCTCTATGTATATTATCATATTATCAGCAAATAATGACAACTTTACTTCTTTACCAATTTGGATTCTTTTTACAGCTTTCTCTTGCCTAATTGCTTTAGCTAGGGCTTCTAATACTATCTTGAATAGTAGTAGTGAGAATGGACATCCTTGACTTGTATTTGATCAGAGTGGAAAGGCTTTCAGCTTTTCACCATTGTAAATGATACTAGCTGTCTGATTGTTCTATTTGGCTTTTATTATGTTAAAACATATTCCATTTATTCCTTGTTTCTCAAGAATTTGCATCATAAATGGATGTTAAATCTTATCAGATGCTTTCTTGGCATCTATTTATATGATCATATGGTTTTTGCTTTCCTTTTTGTTGATGTGCTGAATTGTGTTGATTGATTTTGAATGTTGAACCTTTTTTTCCTGCTCTAAATTCCACTTGATTATGATGTATAATCCTTTTAATACACTGTTGGATTTAGTTTTATAAGACTTTATTGTGGATTTTAGTGTCTGTCTTCATAAGGAAGAATGGTTTTTAGTTTTCTTTTTCTGTGTGTTGTCTTTGTTTGGTTTTGATATTAGAGTAATGTTGGCCTCATAAAATATATCTGGGAGTGTTCATTCTTTCTCAATTATTTGAAAGCATTTGAGCATAATAGGTATTAGTTCATCTTTGACAGTTTGGTAGAACTTGCTTGTGAAGCCATCTGGCCCTGGACTTTTGTTTTTGGGAGAGTTTTGATTACTGTTTCAATTTCCTTGTTTGTGATGAGTTTGTTTGGATTTTCGATTTCTCTCCTATTCACTATTAGATGATAGTATATCTGTCTGTCTCATCTAGGTTGCTGAATTTGTTTGCATATAAATATTCATAGTAATCTCTTTATCTTCTGGATTTCTGTGGTATCTTTTGCAACTTCTCTTTTGTTTCTAACTCTTGAGTTTCCTCAAGAGTTTCTAAAACTTGAGTTTCCTCTTCTTTATTGAAGACCACTGTAGTGCTGACTCAGTTTCCACTTCCAATTTATTTCATCTGTTGGATGAACTGTGACACTAGGGAAGTGAGAGCTTCATGTTGATTAAGTACAACCACGTCAGAAACAGTAGATAAGAGCCATTGGCACACATGCAAATTCAGTGTTATCTGGTCATTAGCCAATCTTCCCTTTGTTCCAGCCTTATGAACATGCCGTGGCTTCTATCAGTGAAAACCCCAAATTTTTTTAAAAATTAAGGGTTACTTGGGGACCTTGTCTTGAAGCTAAAGTAGTCCGTCATTTGCTATAAAATTTAGACTAAAGGGTGACTGCAGGTAGAGAAGGTGGACTTTGTGTTTGCTAAAGCCTCACATGTATCTGGAGATGGCAAGTTTTTAGAATCAGTGCATCTGGCAAGCAGCACACAAACCTGACTTTGTACTGGAGGCCTGATGAGTAACTCTGAGGCCTGAACAGTAAACTCTATGACAGTGAAGTTTGAAGGCCAACTTTTTTTTTTTTTCACCAATGGATTGAAAATCAGGCAGTGAAAATGTGAAGAAAGACTCCTTAAGAGTGAGCTGGGTAGCATTTTAGATCCCCTGAACGTGGACTTGATACTGCTGCGCAATAAAAACATAGATTGAAAAATCCACTGCTAGGCACAAATTTCAAGTGTTTCTTAGGCAAAGAACATTGATTTTTTTGTTTCGTTTTGCTTTTTTTTCTAACAATGAGAGTAGAGGAGGGGTACAGATAAATTGTTTTCTCTCCTGGCAAGCAATGTTGTATAGCGTGCTTCTCTTCTGGGGAAGAGAAAAGCAAACATGCCTGATTTATACACTAAGTATTTCCATGTGGTTTAAGGTCACGACAGCCTTCTCAGAGTTGGCAACAGCACAGTTTAGAGTTGCTCAATATTAGCATTGATAAATGATCCTGGGAAGATACAGGTTGACTCTAAGACTTTCTCTTTGCATCTTTTCGGTAGGTGTTTAGTATCATTCCTACACTTGCAGTTAACTAAAGGCATTCTTAATGTTACCTGAAAGCTAGAGATTAGGGTATCTGGGCTCCTTGTACCCTTTCTCTGTAAATATCGGTGCAAAACACTCAGAATTAATTGCTTTTTAGACGCACCATTACTGTTCACTTAGTCCTATGCAAAGAAGTAGGTCGTTCTATTCATCGGAATCTTGCTGTTCTGTAATTATGTGAAGAGCAAATGATTATAGATAGACTTTCCGTGTGATTTTAAAGCAGGTAAATTTAGCATCATTACAGAATAATCTGTAGTGGGAAAAACTTAAGGTTCTTTAAAAAAACATGCAGATAATATTTAAAACTTGGTAAGTTTTATTATTCTTAAATGTGTTATGTAAGTTGGAAAAAGCTTTGTCTATTTCTTGGGCTGTAAGAGGCACTTATGGTTAAATAACAAGAAAGAAAAAGAGCCTGTCTCCATTTAGTTCTTGACACTGTAAAACACAGTAATTGAAATTTAGTTACCTATTCCTTGAACAAAGGACTATGTTCTGATATTTCATTTTTTTTATTTAAGTGGAACATACATTTCTCTTTGCATTGATTAAGATGAAAATCATTTCCCACAATATTGAAAGATGTAAATGATGTTAAAAATAATTTGATTATGAAAGAGACTGTACTTATAACTCTTTCAAAATTGAACCTGAGCTAAGTGGAACTTGCTATGAAGTACATCTTGCACAATGCTACATGAAAAGGCTATAGTTTATAATTCAGGTAAGCCTTAAGTCCTTCGATTAGAATTAATTTAGATGAATGGATATGGCATCTGCCGTGAATTTGGCCAGCTTGCCTCTCTTTCTTGCCGCTTACTTTTGCTCATTCTAAAAGGTTATTTTAATTAAAAACAAAAACAAAACAGGCCAGCCTATGTGAGGGCTGTAGGTTAGTGTCTTAGTTTGAGGACTCCCAAAAGTAGACCCTGAAGCTAGGTTCAGGCACATGGAATGTATTTGGGAAGTGACCATGGAAAGCATGTGGAATGAGGAAGTGAGCAGGGGTGAGTGGAGAGCCAAGGAAAGGGTGTTCATTAGTGGACTATTGCTGGGTCTCCTTCCTTCTGTGGATTTGCTGAGTTGTATGGAACAGTTTCCTGAGAGAGAACAACTTGGGGAATTTACCCATGTGGTCGGCACAATAATGACCCTCAAAGATGTGCCCATCCTAGTTCCCAGAACCTGGTGATTCCTTACAGTGGGATGAAGGGATACAGATGTGATTGAATTAAGGACTTAGAGGTGGGGAGATGATTACAACAGTACTTACAAGAGAGAACTAGGAGGATCAGTCAGAGGAGAAAACATGACAAAGGAAGCAGAGATGAGTGAATGAGAGTGAGAGAATGAGAAAGAGGTAGGGGGTGGGGGTTGTATTGCTGTGTTGTTGACTTTGAAGCTGGAAGGAAGGGGCCACAAGACAAGGAATGCAGACAACCTCTAGAAACAGGAAAAGGCAAGGAAATGTTTTCTCCCTTAGTGCCTTCAGAAGGAACCAACTCTGCTGACACCTTGGCTTTGTCCATGAGATTGATTTTGGACTGCTGACCTAGAAATATAAGATAATAAATTTGTGGTGTTCTAAGCAGTTAAATTGGATAGCAGCAATAGGAAATGAAGGTGCCCACCAACTGTTGGCCCTCATTGACTGAGGATGGCTAATTGGACAGTATTTTCTCAGTGCTTCTGGTCAGCCCCCACAGGTTCCTACAGCTGGAAGACACTCTCAGGCAGAGAGACCCTCAGGCCTGTGCATCTATAGCCTGCAGGGTATCTCTGCAGTAGGCCAGGCACCAATGGACTTGGCAGCACCTGGACAAAGAATTTGAACAATGGAATGTGAACTCCCTCAAGAACACTGTTGGATTGTTTCATATGAAAAATTCAGGTTTCTCCACCTCTCTGTTCATTCCTTCCCTGTCTCCTCTTCTCCCTCTTCCTTTTTCTTCCTGGCCTTTTGATATTGGGGTTCCTTGGAATTATCACCTTGGCCTTGTCCAGTCTCACTCTGTGATGGTTAATTCTCTCTGTCAACTTGCCTGAACCATGGGCTGGACAGATGGTTGACCAAGCATTATTCTGGCTATGTCTGTCAGTATGTTTCTGGTGAGATTAACTTTTTTAAAAAAATATATACCACATTTCATTTTAAACATTTTAGAAAATGTGATGAAATGCACATAAAATGTTGCCATCTTAACCATTGTAAGTGCGCAATGCAGTGGCATGAAGTATATTCACATTGTACACCCATCATGGTGAGATTCACTTTTTCCTGTAATGTGTGACTGGGCCTTATTCAATCAGTTGAAGGTTTGACTAGACCAAAACACTGACACTTTTTGAGCAATGGAGAATTCTTCATGTCTGATTGCATTTGAGCTGGAACATTGGGTCTTTTCTACCTTCAGACTTGAATTGAAACATCAGCTCGTCCTGAATCGTGAGTCTCCACTTTTCAGACTGTAACTCACTGTCAGCTCTCCTGGGTCTATAGTTTGACAACTCTATAGTTTGTCAGCTTCCATAATTACATGAGCCAAGTCTTTAAGGGTAACTGGATATCTATCTGTCTTTCTGTCTGTCTGTGTGTCTCTCTATCAACCCATCTATCATCTATCTATGTGTTTATCATTGCTTCTATATTTCTGTCAAGTCCTTTCTATATGCATTCTAAAATGCAGGGTGGGCTTATCTACTCTTATAAGTTCAGCTCCCATCAATATGCTGTTTGAATCCCAAACCTTCATCTTCCAGTTGGGTTTCTCCAATTTAACTGACAATAGAAACATCCACATAGAGATAGTACAAATACTTTAAACTTCACATATTCAGAGTAAAACATTCCCATCTCATTAGGAATCTGCTCCTGCCTTCTATATTCTGTCTGTTTTTCATAGTGTCATAACTATGTACACTGATCTTACACTCAACATCTTCAGTATTGTTCATCTGAGTTTTTTCACCTCACAATTTCTGCCACTCAAAGTTATTGTTTCCCAGTGGCTCACATGGCAAAGTTAGAAAAATCCTTGGGTTAAGATGGAACAAAGTTAGAAAAATCCTTGGGTTAAGATGGAACAAAGTGATCTGGTTTATTCTATGTAAAAAGATCCGGACACACACACGCACACAGGCACACAGGCACACAGGCACACAGGCACACAGGCACACATGCAGGTTGCTGGGGAGAAGAGAGAGAGCAGCAGAACCATACTGACACAAAGAGTCTGAGCAAAAGAGAAAGGAAAGAAAAGAGAGACATAAATCACAGTATGGTACACAGAGACAAAGAATGAGTGACAGAGTTCGAGGGAAGCACTCAATGAAGGAGAGAGAGGAGGACATTTGTCAGCGAGGAGATAGGGAGAAGATAAAGAAAGGAGGAGTCAGGATAATACACAGATGAGCTGACATACACTGGCCCCAATTTGGGTATGTGCTCATCTGTGGAACTTGGAAGAACCCTAGTGTGTGCTCTGATAGGGTCACCTGGCCCACCTCCCAATACCCCTCCCCAAAGTGACCCTCTGGCATTTGAACAGGCATGTGCTTTAGAGTCATAAGGGCCTGTGTGCCTTTCAGGACTTAAACTTCACTGTCCTCATCTGTAAAACAGGGATTAAAAACACCTATCTTGGAAGCTTTATGTGAGGTGCTCTACAAATCTCAAGTGTTATCTCTGAAAAACATGGACTCTCCTCTGGTTCCCATATATTTAATGGAAGGGTATTTATGCAGATGTCTGTATTAAATATATCACCAATAAAACTTTATTATTGGAAATAAAGGGAAATTAAAAATATGCTTCTAAAGAAACAGTTTGAATACTTTTCATTCAGTCTATAAAAGCCAATCATACTTACAATTTATAGGATCCATAGAAATGTTATTTTATCTGAAACTTCTTTACTCTCCCCACTCCCCTTCTCCAGTAGATATGCTAGGAGAGGGCAAATTACTGCCCTTGATGCTCCAGTACACGAGAGGGAGCTAGTGAGCATGAGGACGGACATGTTTTTAATAACTCATGTGTACTTTTTTCTGTGAATCTTTCTCCCTAATAGGAGAGGACCAGAACCTTCATTCTATTACCGTGCTTTCATTAAATGCACTAGATGAAATTTCCAGAAAGAAAACAAACCAGAATTAGTGGGATTAAGAAGAATTCTCTGGGCTAAGTATTTAACCAAGTGGAAGGGCCTCAGCTTCTTGTGTTCCCCACTATCAGTAATCCACCATTAACTGCCAAAAGTTACAGAATTTTCTGCGATTCTTTTGGGTAAAATATGCCTTTTCCTTTATTTTAAAAGTAGTAAGAAATTAAAAATTAATTGGAAAACTCTAAAATATATGGGATAAAAGAAAATCACCCATATTTCTAAAACCCATTGATTAACTCAGTCAACATTTTACTGTACATCATTCCAGTTTTACACATGCTGTTTTTCTCCTTGAACTTAGATTCACATGATACAAATTCTGTTTTATTTCAATTCCCTTATATAATTTGGACAGCACTATGCCATTATGTATTTTTCTTTAAAAAATTCAAATTTTTATGTAGTAGTGCATTCTGTAGATATAACCTAAAGTTCTGTTTCCTCTTAAGTGCTTAAACCAATTCTTTATTTTTGGATATTGATGTTGTTTACATGTTCTTTTCTATTACAAACAATGTTGCAGTAAACAGCATTTGTAAACAGCATTAAGTAAAAACTTTGTGCATATCCATGATTATTTTAGATAATGTAACTTTGGATAAAAAAAATTAAACCTTTTTAAAAAAGCTTTTGGTATTGATCGCAAATTCCTCACCTACATCCAAGAAGTTGTAACAATTCATACCCTTTCATCAGTGTGTTGTTTTTCTATTTTAAAAAATTGGGTTTCTTGGTTTTCCTCTTCATAAAGAATCCTTTCTTTTTATTTAAAAGATGTTTTGTTTTTCTCTTCTCGCTTTGCATTTCCTTGCCAATTTCAATTTTAAAATGATCACTGTGTAAATTATATTTGGAACATTTTCTTGAAACTTTTGCTGAGAACAGTGTACAGAATCCTCATGAAAGAGAATCAAGCTTATTTGAAAATTGTGCACTCACTAAAAGACAATAAATATTTACCGAAAGAAGAAAGAAATACTTACGAAACACGTGAAAGTCCAGTACCATGGTACTCATCCTAGCGGACACCGAAGAAGCACAGAGTGGACCCGCAGGGGTCTCACGGTCTTGGGTGGGGAATCAGCCAGGCTTAGCCACGCCCACCAAATGCTGTCCCACAGTCTTCCATGTATCACTCCTCACTTGCTCAGAAGACTTCCGTCCAGCTCTGTTTTCTGTAGTTCCTAACCTGACCTACAGAACTGGAGCCGTTGAATACATGCTTTCAACGGACCTGAACACAGCCCTTATTCTCTGGAGATGTGGCTGCCACCTCCTGGAGAACCACTGCACCAGTGAGTTACCCAAAGCAGAACTCATAACATTTACTCTAAGTACCTAAGATATGAGCAGTTTGACCAGTAAGACCTGCCTTGATAAGGCCTCATTTAAAACAATTCTCTTGACAGTGAATTGCGTACAGTTCAAAATCTCACCAGTGCCTCACATGCT
The DNA here is from genome assembly GCA_004024925.1 of Scalopus aquaticus. NCBI lineage: Eukaryota > Metazoa > Chordata > Mammalia > Eulipotyphla > Talpidae > Scalopus > Scalopus aquaticus. The sequence continues at coordinate 5,526 of PVIJ01005597.1, read as the reverse complement.
GGCTTTTCCTGTGCCTCCCTTCCCCCTTCTCCTGCCATCCAGAAGTAGTCAACTGACCCCAACCTGCCTCTTCAATGAGGATCCCACATCTGTATCCCTGCTCCTACCTCTCTTTTGTTTTGTTCTTTATATATAATATCCAGCTCATGCCCTGATCTCAAACGTCTTGCTTCAGGGGTCAAGTTTTGTCTCGTGTCTCATGACGCGGCTTTCCTTCTCTGTCCTTCACTTTCTGTCTCACATTGCTGCTTGGCATCTTCTCATAGACCCAACAGCGTCACCCTGTTCTCACTGGGATTAGCTCCCCATAGCTTTTACTGTCCCTGTATAGAACATAGTGTCTGGGGGATAAAGTGTGCATAATAAATATTTGTTGAATGAGTGGATGAGTTGATTTTCTCTTGCCTGAATTTAAATTTTTGTCTTGGGCTTAGAAAGACATGTCAACACAATATTCCTATTTTGTATGTCTGTCGTTCTCCTCTCCTGTTCTATTTTTCTTGTTTTCTCATTTCTCTACACCAGCACTGCACTAGAAACTTTGCGTGTTATTTATAATATTCACAAAGTCTACGAGACAGGTGTTACCATATTCATTTTACATGTGAGGAAACTGAAAGCTCTAGAGGTTCTTCACTTGCTCCAGGTCGGGCAGGGCCTCAGGGGCTACCTCCCTTTTCCATGGAACCACTCCTAGAGTCATTCCTCAGGTTCTGCACTTCCTTCTGTTTGCCTTCCCATGCCCTGATCTTACCCTGATTGATCAACACTGTCTTTGCCTGAATATCAGTTGATACAGAAGGAGCAATGAGGAAAGGAGAGACCTGAGAGCTCTTGCCAAGATCTTGACAGGAGAGATTGAAGCTGGGAATTGAAGGAGGTAGAGGAACTAAAGGTATCTCTACATTTTCAGTCTGAGAGATAAGAAGGGTGGTATCACCAGAAGAAATGGGTAGTTGGGAAGTCTTACTCCTGTCTGTTGTTTAGTCAAATAATGACTGGCGTTCCAGTGACTCTATTCCCTGGTTCACCACGGGCAAATCTATTAGCTTCTGTGGGCCGCAGAGTCTCATCTGTTACCTAAGCATCACCTTACCTCTCATGTTTGTCATTGATTTGCTAGTCAAACGATGCGGTATGTGTGAATGTGTTTTGTAAGAGGTAAAACTGTATGCACATTAGCTGTCATCACTGCTGTCAGGTATTAATGAATATAGTCAGATTGTAAATAGAGATAACTTCTTGGGTAAATTATATCTCTGCCAGGGAACATCAAACTATGACACATGGTCCAAATCTGGCCTGCTGTCTATTTTCATATGGTCCACGAGCAAAGAATGTTTTCTATTTTATTTTTTATCATTTTTTAAAATTGAGATAACATTGGTTTACAAACACTGTGTGATTCAGAGGTAGAGGATCACACTCTTCAAATGTATGTTACCACACCACACCTGCCACAAAGGTACCCATTGTGTTTTATATTTTACTATATTTGAAAGAAATTAAAAGAAAAATATTTGTGACATAGAAAAGTTGCATGAAATTCAAAATTCAGTGTCCACAAATGATTTTTGTTGGGATATAACCAAAATCATTCTTTTATGCTACATTCTCATGCAATGGCAGAGATGAGTGTAGGAGAGATTGTACAACCTATAAAGTGTAAAAACAGGTATTGTTTGGCTCTCTAGGTTTTCCTGATCTACTCCTTGGGGGCCATTTCTGAGTCTGCCACTCTGTGTACTTCCTTCATATCTGTTGAAGTTCCCAGAGAGGAAAGGAAATTTAAGGAAATCTTGAAAAATTTTTAAATAACTAATTTGTTTTGTTTCATAATGGTAGAATGAAAATATATTTGTCTTTTTTCTCCTTTTTGATGCTTTTTAAAAATGAATTTTTATGGAGTTTAAAAATATTGTTATAACTATAAAAGACAACTAAAGATAAACTCCCCCATCCACTAGTACCTTCAAACTGTCCTTAACATGGCCATCTTAGCTGTTTTCGTTCTGATTGACATTTCCTTATCCTCTTCGCACCTGTGTTTCCAAGTGCGTGCAATGGTCTACATGACATTTCGTAGCTGAAGCTGCCCTTTTCAGTTGACTTTGTGGGTACTACGTGCTTATTGCGTTAATGGTCGTTATGCTGCAACAGGACTTCATAGTTTGCAAGCTATGTAAATTTCAGAAATACTTCCTGTTCTTGCCCCTGATCAAATTTTTCTTCTTCAGATGTGATTGCAAATGCTTCTTCTTGGAGCCAGTGCTGGCCTGACCATTACCTTTTTCTACCTTACTGGGCTTTGACATTGATTCAAGTGCAGAATTTCCGCTGAGTTTAAAAATTGAGCAAGGTGAAAAAATAAAGCTAAGGAGAAAATGTCAGCTACAAAATGAACTTGATTTTTTTAAAGGTGGTTTATTCTCTCCTTCCTCAGGCCCCACCCTAAAGCATTCATTAATAATAGGAAATACAATTAGCAAACAAAAATAATCTCTGTTAATCTAATGATTTAAGGGACATGTTTGTGCTCTGTTCATTTTAGACAAATGAGAATAAAAACAAAACTATTACTGTCATTATGTTAATAGCGTTGACTCTTTTACTGTATTTCAAGCAATAAAACCTTCATTGCAAAAATTAACTTAAGGCCATAAAATACAAATAATCACATTAACTTAATGAAATATAAATAAAAAGATGGCTATTTACATTTTATTCTCTTATTTTCTCTAGTGAGAAGCTGGATGGAAAAGCTAAAAGACAAGGTAAGAGGAGTATTTTCTTCCCTTGGATTTACCTTCGAGGGCAAGTCTTTGGCAAAAAAAAAAAAAAAAAGATCTTTAGAGAGATCACATATCCATTCATTAGTCTGAATCAAAGATACAGGACTGCCCACTTCCAGGTGCCCAGCAAGAAAGAAGGTCTTCCTTTTGAGTTCCTTCCTGCACAAAACTTGGGTCACCATGTTCTTCGGTGCACCGTTCATTCTTATGAAGGTGACATCTGTATGCTCAACTGAATGATGTCCTTGACATATCACATATCTCCAATTCTGGGGAATTTCAGGAATGTGATCCCATTTACTGGGCATCTCTTGTCCCAGTGCGTGGCTCTTTTAAGCCTGATCTTCTTGTATGAAGAAGAAATCCTTTGGGTTTTGGAAGACATTTATTCTTCTAACCCAAGGGCAAAAATGGATGAACTTGATTCAGGAATAAAAGTTTGCAGTTGGCAACCTTAAACCACAGTATGGGTTTAGGTAAAAATACTTGACCTCCTGAATACTCTCCTTAGACCAACTGTTATGTAGCCTATTGGGGTGCCAGTGTTATGTGTTTGTTTTTTTTAAGATTTATTTATTTATGCATACAAGCTGGGGTACAGGCCAGAGGCATGGGGCGGCGAGAGGTTCACCAGAGAGAGTGGGGAGCAGAACAGGCAGATCAACGGAAATATGCTGCTGAGTGGAGCAGCGGGTAAGGCAGGAGAGGTCTGCTGCGCCATGTGGGAATCTCCCCAGCTGGGCATCGAACTCGCATCTCCACTGCCGACAGCTGCACTGTGGAGCGCTTAACTGCTGCACCATCAGGAAGGCCCTGGGGTGCCAGTATTACTAAGTGATAATGAGCTGACCTGTCCGGAATGGCTGCTGGAGAAAACTATGTTCCTCTCCTGTATTAATCCTGCCATCTACACTGTGATTGACAATATTAATTCCTGCCACGTTCATTAGTTTTCATTTTCTTTTGATTTGCAACACTCTCCAAGTTTTTATTTTTGGTGACTTCTTAACTTTACGCTGGAATTACTCATAAAAATATTGATGGAATTCTGAATTCCTTGCTGTGGCTTGTGTCAGATCCCATTACTATAACCCCACTCGGATTTAACTGGGGGTTTAGGTAAATGGAAAACTTTTCAATTGCCAGTATACTGAGTTACCTCCAGCTATCCATCTCAGAATATAATTCTGTTTTTTTAATTATTTGCAGCCCATATTTGAATGATTAATATTTATTTCCTGACAGCTTTATGTTAAGGAATAAAAGGAAATATCCAATTGCATAAATTGTCTAATTATATTAGTCTCCTCACTAGTATTCTCTGCTTCTTAGAAAAATTTAGCATTTATGTATTTTGAGAATGAAACTATTTTATGTTCACAAGTATTCCATGTGATGTTGAACAATTTTAAGCCTGCTGAGGTCAGTGGAAGCTATTTTAGTATCTGTAACAGGTCCACTTGTGTATAAGAGATACACAGAGCAAGATTTGGGGGGAAGAAAAGCTCAAAAGTTTAGGACTTGATATGCTTATATTGGAAGTACTCCTTGTTATTTTCTAGGGGAAAATATGATGCAATGAAAAGTAAACAGGCTTTGGTATGTTAATCTAGGAGCCCATATGTTATCTTTTCTATAGAAAATATCGTCTAGGTTATAAAACTGGGCAAAAAAAAATAGGCTGAAGGAAATAAGTCTTGGTGTGTAGCCTATTCTGAAGTTGCATATTACAGAAATTTCTTACCTGTATGTACATATAGCCTCACCACCCCATTTGAAAATCTGTGCAGTTTTCGAGAAAGGATACAGGTATTTTCCTTTCCTGCAGACCCTTCCTTCTCTGGTCTCAAAGGCCTGGAACCTTCTCCAAGTGGCTTTTCACTCTGAGGTGAAATAATTTTATGTGTGGTTCCAAGTTTTGTGGGTTATTTTGAAGTTTTTCCAGCCCTCCCTTCATTTTCTTCTGTAGTGTATATTTTAGTTATGTCTCAATTAAAAAAATGGGAGAAATGGAGACTTCAATAGAAGTTGACTTTTTTCATGCGTTTTGTTTTTGTATTTGACTCTGTCTTTGGAGGGACTCTAGTCTTTCCCATATCTCCCCTCCCTGTGCTTGAAATAGTATTACTTTACTTGAACGTGCTTTCATATGTGTACATGCTCGTGTGTACATATCTGTATATCTACTCCTCTCTTTCTCTTTCCCTCTTTCCATCAATCTATGGCTGTTTTGTTATCATCTTCAGAAACTACTAGAGAATGAAACTGTCACCTCTTTGATGAAATTCACAGAATCCCTGAGAACAGAACACTAAACGATACGTTTAATTGGCTCTTTAGCCAAGTTATGATATCCGTATTTCAGTTTTTTCCAACAGAACCAAACTGTCCTTTATGAAAACACTTTTTTCTCCTCTAGCATAGTATCTATCAAGGGTCATGTAATCAAGTTGTCATAAGTCTTTAGTTTCTTTAACCTGGAATATTTTAATTGTTCTTTTATAACTTAGAGTATTCTTCACTTTTGGTATTTGGATGCCACAGTGGATTTATTTGGAACTATTAGGAGCTATTTCTTTGATCGTACTCAGTCTAGAAGCTTTACACATTGTTTTGGTGAAAGTGTAAGGTGTTTTATGAGAGATATTACAGTTTTTTTAATATCCAGTAGTTCAGGAGTTGTGTGTGTTTTATTGAATGCTTATACCATTCATGTGGTGGCACAGAAAATGGC